>JAODKC010000117.1:27559216-27570761 GCA_026777985.1 Mormyrops attenuatus | reverse complement strand
CCATCATTATTACACAAACTGCAGGACTTTAGTGCACAGTGCATAATGCAGTATGCTTCCTGACTAGGCTATTCATGTGAATCTTGCTTTGGGTTATTCCCTTCTGTCCTGTGTAGGGTTAACGCTATGCCATACAAACGAGGTTTCTGGAAACATGTGTTTCTCATATTCACATGATATTTCCGATGAATTATTGGAACCTCATACATCAGGGTACATGGCAGAACAGCTCACTAGAAGCAAATTGAAATTCAAAATAGAGCGCTACTCCAGACTATTAAAATACATAAGACTGCATAAAACACTGTGAAATGTGAAAATGAAGCCATGAGAGAAAGCATTAAGCAGGCTAAGAACATTCCATCGCTTAATATTCACGAGAGGTCTGGCTGTGACTCAAGTGTCGGACTTGCTTAGTTCTCCCAGCAGAGATGCTTGATTTGAAAAGAGTAACTGGCAGCTAGCTAGAACTACATTGAAGTGGAATGCAAGTGGAAATGGAATGTTTGGTGAAAATATTCAACAGGGACTGACACAGAAAAAGTGGGATTATAGCAAGAATAACCCTTATGGTTCATATCTCCACCACACCGTTATCCAGCACAGGGTCATGCGGAGGAGGCCTGGTGCCTATCCCAGGCAGCACAGGAACACCCTGGAGGGGAAGCCAGTCCATTGGAAGTTAAACAAATGTGTACACCACATCCCACCATGCAAACAGCAATTAAAAGACCAATTCACTTAACCACGTGTCTTTACCCTGTAGGAGAAAACTTGAGTGTGCAGAGGAAACCTGTCCAACATGGAGAGTATAAGTAACAGCCACATGCAAAGCAGGGATGGGCAACAATGCTATTCACGGAGTCATTAAATGCCGATGATAACTAATAATAATAATAATAATCCATTTTCTGTAAAATTTAGGGTTGCGGGGGGAAAACCTGGGATGAGGTACCAACCCATCACAGGGGATACTCACATACCATTCATAGCTATGGGCAATTTGGTAAACTCAATTAACCTCAGCATGTTTTTGGACTGTGATTGGGAAACTGGAGAACCCAGGGGAAACCTCATGACAACACAGGGAGAGCATGCAAACTCTACACACATGGAGCCATGGCGAAGACTCGAACCCTGGGCCAAGAGGTGTGAGACAACAATGCCATTAAATAATAAGAAGAAAGAAAGAAAGAGAAAGGAAGAAGAAAAGGCTTTATTTATATAGTGCATTTCTCACACTCAAGGATGCTTTACAATACATGCAATCCAACACACACACAAACAAATACACGCACACCACAAAAACAAAGGTTAACCTTACAAACTGGATGATGTATTATAACATTCCTGAAAATATATGTTTTTAATTGAAGCTTAAAACTTGAAAAAGACTGAACATCTTGCAGACGCTGTGCCAGAGCAATCTAGAGTTTTGACGCTACAACGCTAAATGTCCAGCCAGCCACTGAAGATAATCAAACCTATGAAGATGAGAGCATATGACCATGAGGTGAGAAATGTCAGTATCTCATTTTATCTTGCTTAAATATATATATAAAAAAGACATTGTCACATGAACAAGGAGACAGACAATCAGCCTAGGTAATTTTTCATATTGTTATCATAATAAATAACTTTTATGTCAGAAATGTAATAGGGCAGATTGTGTTCAAGTCTGAGAATTTCACTTGGTAAAAAAAATCTTCCAAGATCAGATTCGTTAATTGCAGTGCTTATATCCCAATGCATGTGCTCCTGATGAAAAAGGCAAGGTAATAGCTGCGGAAAATTCAGGGAGAGTTTTAGAGGATGTCCAAAGTCAAGATCTGATGAATACAATGATACTTTTATGAGTGATTTAGTCCAAATGCCGAATATTGTTAAATTGATTAAATACCTTATTGCCAAAGATAATGCTATAGATTTTTCACAGAATTTCAACCCTTGAGCTGTAGATAATAATTAAATATGGGCAAATTAAAAAACATTTAAAGTATTCAGCCCCGTGGCTCTGTTGGTGGCACCATGACCAAACGCCTCAAGGAGTGTGTGTTTCATCCCTGCCTCAGCACCATTTAAGTGTGTGTCCTGCGATAGATGGTCATCCCATCCAGGACGCGCCCCATGTTTCCTGAGGTTCCACATTCACTGTGATCCTTAATGGCTGAATGGTTATGTAAGATGGACGGCTGTTTTGTGACCTGCGTTTGTTAAACTAAATTTCATCCACTGTTAAGACGATCAAGTAGTCTGGTACTGCTGGCAGTCCTGGCATTGTTAGTACTTTGATTTTGTCAAAGCATTTCCCTACCGGTACATAATCAGCATAAGATGAGATGATGCACAAAGAAAGGCAGGCTGTACTGTGTTCTCACACAAACACCAAAGCTCAAACACTGCTTCAAAAGTGTGGCTTCAACTGAACAACTTTAACGAGCATTGAGGATAAAAGGTAGCAACAATTTCAAAGAGCTAAAACAAAGTCATCCATCACCCATCCCTACATCCATACCTCCATCCGTCATACCCATTACATGGTTACGGTGCTAAAATAAACTGCAAAATGAATTGCAGCTGGTAGCAGATCTGGGGTGCAGCACATCTGGGGTGCACCCCCGCTTTGTGCCCTATACTGGACCCACCCACAGGGGCACAAAATAACAGAGTTAATTTACTCTTATTGCTAGAGATGGGAACAATTTTGCCTATATTGAGTCCAAGTCAAGACTGAGACTTTTTTTTGGGGGGGGCGAGACCAAGACCAAGACTGAGACTTTGGGAGCGTCACATCCAAGTGAAGACCGAGATCAGAAAAAATAAAGTCCATTTTCGAGACCATGGTTTTAATTATACTTATTTACTTTCATCATCACCCCTGCTAATAATTGAAAGCAAAGCTATTATTTAAGCATGACAATCCTTTGATCTTAAAACATTACTATTTAATCACAAATACCCAACACTAAACCAATGTTAACCTGATCAAAATTTCATGTGAGTCAAAAAGCTGTATGTATAAGTTGTACTACAGCGAGTTTTCAATGGTTATACTGGCTGTTCATTTGAAATGTAAAACAATATAACTAGCGCACACTGTACGTAGGGTTAGCCACACGCACACACCCTGTCCATACAGCGAGGGGGGTTCCCCGTTCCCCACGATTAAACTTGCTGAGTGGGGAGGGGGGAATGATCGCACATTTAGAAATTACAGGACGAAAGGCGTCCCGTATTGCTTCAAGAAGGGACACAGCATTTTATGAGTCTCTGAGATCTTGAAAAACACTATATGAAGAAAATGTATTATTACTATTTCATGTTGACTTTTGATTTCTAGTCAGAATACTTTCTCTGCGTATATGCATTCCTTTGATCCAGGATTTGTCTTTAGTTATCCTAGGTAGTTAGTTTAATAGTTAATGATTCTGATTGACCACAAAGGCATCACACCTGGCTTGCGGGTAAAGCAAGGCTGGAAAATCAGCAATGCTTGGCCCGTTGGGAACTCTGAATTGAATAGCCTTGCCACAGGCCCTTTAGTCTGAGACCGGTTTAAAACCATATAGATATTCTTTCAATTCTGAGACAAGACCGTGTAAGCGAAAAAGTGGTCTCAAGACCAAACTGGATTCAAGTACTACAACAATACTTATTATTGTAACAGAGTAGTTTTTGTGAAATTTAAGTATTCTAAAATAACAGTACTTTTAATTTTGTATTACTAATTTGAGGAATTGCACTTCTTAATGTGGGTCCGTTATGAAGCTAAAAAATGGAATAAAAGTCAGAGGTCAAACGGTCACATGACAAAGTGCGAATGAGAGCATGTACGTGGGGCACCTTCCACCAGTCGCTCACCAGTAGGGTGGCAAAGGGGTAGAAAATATCTAATACATTTCCAGAAACTTTCTGGAAACTTTCCTTGGGAAGTTAAGCTGGGGAACTTTGGAAATATTCAGCTCGACATCAAACAGGCATATGCAAACTTGTGTGAATAAATATTGCTATTTCAAGTAAATGACTTCCTAATGAATAGAATGCTGCATTTCTTGTTTTTTATAATGTATAACAGGTTATGTTTGTAATAAAAGAGCCATGTCGGACTGTTTCAATGAACTTATAAGCAGTGTGCTTTCATGCAGATGGTTATTTTTGGGTGTTTTTACACACACAGTTACCCACAGTGATATCATTATTAGCGCCGTCAAGTTCAGCATCTTGTGATTCTGACAGTATTGAGCAAACACTGATTCTGAGCAAACAGTGCACCCCTGCCACAGACCAAAGTGATCCCTATTGTCAATACCCAATCTGTACAACCTATCTGATCCATTCCACCTGGGTCTAGTTCACGTATAGTATACATGTGTACAGATGTGTGCCAGTCGTATCATTTACGTCACGTCTGTGTTCCATACTTGGGCACGGTTAGCAATCTGTGGGTATCAGAAACAATGACTTTCAGTTCAGATTTGCAACCTATTTATTAATCTCATAAATCTTTGCTATCTTGCTTTGTGTGTAGCCTAAACCTACCTCTGTAATCAGTGGTTAGCCACTGTTGGGTACCAACACTGGGTTACAAGGTTGACATCGATGATTGGCGATAATATCGTCATGTTGTACGAGCCTGCCCAACATCGTGACTGGCACTGTAGTGGCTATCAACTGTGAGTAAGTTGCCTACAAACATCCTACTTTGTGAATACAGGGTTTCCATGGGTCCCGAAAAGTCTAAAATCTGGTAGAAAAGTCTGAAAAGGCTTTAAAATGTCTTCAATACAATTTTAACAGGTCTTAAAAACAGATTGAATTATGAAGTCAATGTTACTATTTTAAAGTTATTCTAAAAAAAACTTATGTCTCACTTTTTAATGTGTTTTTAGGAAAAATTTGTATTGATCATGTGGTAAAAAAAACCATAAAACGAAACTGACGTGGAACCAATAACCACTATTAACCACTGTATAACCACAGCAAACTGCATAGCCTGGTCAGAATTTATCGAACACCCAGCAAGTGTGTCACAATGTGGTGTGTGTGGGCTAACATGACGTATTTAGCTGAATGTTCATGTTAAATAAATTAATTTACTTTGCAAGTCATTCTGGGACACTGATTTTCCTTTCATATCCTTCATAGTTTTTTGCCAGTATGGACGTGAAATAGGTCTTAAATTGCATTCGTAATGGTCTTAAATTTATCTTGTTGAAACCTGCAGAAACCCTGCAAGAAAAAGAAAATATCCGCTTGTCCTCTTGTGACTCACTTCTCTTTATTGTGATGCCCAGTAACTTATACTTTTATATTCAAACATGTCTTGAGTGAATTTAAAAGGATAGGTTACTCTTTGTAAATTTTACTTTCAATACATAAGTACTTTTAAAAGCAGGTACTTTTTACCCGAGTAGTATTACACTGGGTGACGTTTACTTTCATTTTTATTAACTTTTATTTTATTTAACTGAATACTTTTTCCAGCACTGCCCCAACCCCACCCTCTACAATCCTTGTCCAGGATGAACAATTACAAAGTGGAAAGACGCATGACAAAATTTTCTATATAAGTGGTGAGCTACTTATCAGAGATCCAGATCAGTCAGACTGACACTGCCCAGCAATGACAAGGAGTTACCTTCAGGGGAAATTTTTTACATTTTTTGGTTTGTGAGTTGATGAGGAAACACTAAGAACGGGCCAAAATGGTCAGGAAGTCGTTACTAAGTGTAATACAAAACAAACTGAAATAGCTGGTGAAGACCAAGCATCTGCTGGAGTTACTTGCTGGAGTACATGTCTTGTTTTAGTGTGTGCATGGTTACTGATTCATATTTTCTGCTCATTACCAGTAGTTAATGACAATCTCAGGCCGGATCTTTTTGTAGTCCCCCCCCCCCCAAAAAAGGCCTGTGGACACAGAAATACTTCTGCAAATTCCACTATATACCTCAGAATTTGCAGCCATGTTCTTTGATTTTTAAAGAGTTAGCACTTAAAGCTCACTGGTTTTCTAATGATATGTACAAGCGAAATGCAAAGTCAGTTTACCAAGATAGTAATAGTTATTTGACATGTTAAAACTTGTTTGAAAATTTTTACTTTTCTGCAGTGTCCCTCTGAGTGGAAATAATTATACTACCAGAGGGAACTATCTATGACAATGTTTCTGGAACATACCTCAAATAACTGTGCTCTGTAAGAGGACTATTTCAAAGAAGTATTTTGAACATCAAACCATATTTCCATGCATCCCCCAACTGTTTTCCAACTCAAGGTCATGGTGAACCTGTGATATACCATTATGGTTATGAGATATACACTCTTGTTTCAAACAGCCAAAGTTGTGAATTTCTGCCATAACATTGCAAAAAAAGTAGAATCATGATACTGTAAATGCTTCTCTGAAGTCTGTTACCAGAGATCTGGTCAGTAATGCTGTTATGAAGACCTAGATGAGTCATGACATTTGCATTACACACTGGAGAACCATGCATACTCACCTGACTTAAATTTATGAGAAAGAAAGAATTAGCAACAATACAACACTGATTGTGCAATGGATTTCTTGAAAAGAGCCAAACCCAGTATTAAGGCACTGGGAAAAATGGACACAGCTGGTCAAATAGGCACCAAGGCATCACCTTTGTTTGTCCTGTAAGTTTCACTTGCTGCTACTCTGTGACTATACAGTTGATGACAAAAGTTTACATACACCTAGGCTAAAGGCTTTCAAAATCAATGGTCGACAATCCGATACACATCATGCTAGATTGCCTGCATGAATCTATTAGGTACCTACTTTATTTCCATAAGAGGCTTATTTCAGCCTTTATTTACTATATCAGATTTTCAGTGGATCAAAAATGTACATACATTTTGTTAGTAATTTGGTGGCATTGCCTTTTAATTTCTTAACTTGAATCAAATGCTTACGGTAGCCTTCCAGAAGTTTCTCACAAGACATTGCTAGAATGTTCCCCATTCTTCCTCACAGAACTGGTGTAAGTCAGATATGACTGTGGGCCTCCTTGCTCAGACATGCTTTTTCAGTTCAGTCCACAAATTTTCAATGGTATTCAGGTCAGGACTTTCTTGACAGCCACTCTAACACTTTCAGTTCATTTTCTTTAAGCCATTTTATCATTGCCTTTGAAGGTGTGCTTAGCATCATTGTCCTTCTGGAAGATTAAGCTGCAACCAAGTTTCAGCTGTGGCTGATGTCTTGAGGTGTTGCTTCAGAATTCCTAGATAGTCCTCAATTTCAATTTCAGTTTTTAATTTTTTTTTTTCCCCTCATGATGTTATCTAAGTGCACCAGCCCCTTTACCAGAAACATGATACTGTGGGAGATGGTGTTCTCTGTTTTCAACATCCTTCCACCATATAGCATAGATACAGCAAAATAGATACATTTCTGGTTCATTTGACCAGAGAACATCCTCCAGTGGGGTAGGTCTTTGTCCTGGTGACTGCCTGCAAACTTCAGCCTGGCTTTTTTTGTGTCAGTGTAGGAATATTTGCGTGCCAGTCTTTCAGACTATGGTGACGAAGAACTCTCTTAGTGGACGATGTAGATAGTTTGGTACCTGATGCCTCCAGCTTCTTGGCCAGTTCCTTTATTAATAGGGTTCAAACTTTCGGGAGCAAAGTCCATTCATCCCAGGGACTTAATCTGTGCCTCCTTCCTGAATGATGCAGTGTCTGTGTGATCCCTAAATATTTGTATTTTCATACAATTGTTTGTACAGATGACCGTGGTACCATTTACTGTTAGGAAGTTACTCAGGAACTGAACTTGTAGAGCTGCTGTTACGTCCTGTCTATCTGCCCCTCCTGTGTCTCCCAAGTGTGGCTCTAACGGGCCACGCCTGTTATGCATTAGTTTGAACTCTTCTTTCTGCCCTTGGGTAATGGAGTCCAGCTACCTCTCATTCTGCCTCCTTGTTAGCCTCTGTATAAAGGTGCTTCCCAGGCCGTACTGACATTAGTGTTGTTGCTCCCATGTGCTCTGGTTACTGTTTGCCCTTCCTTTTGTTTGACTCCCCCTGTAATCTAGTTTGTTTTTGTTCAGTTGTCAGTAAATAAACCATATACTAAAAACCTGCTCTACACAACCAGTTAACTTTGCGTATTTGGACTATTGGAGGAAATCCGGTCATGCAGTGAGAGAACATGAAACATGGGGAGAACACAGGGTATTGAGGCTTAAAGTAAATAAAACTGATAACAGCTACTTGCAGGCAAGATATGGTAATTAATAACTTATAAACTAGGCAGCTGATAATTCTAATTTAAGATTTCACTGATTTTTGTCAAGCACTTTGAATATGATACAACGGTACATTCATGTATTGTCATGTAATATCCCTACATGGCTGAAGTCAGGGTAACCTACGGCATCTATAAATGTACATTTTAAATTATTTGAACATATTTAATTCTTAGCATAAAAGTCTAGGTCGATTAGAGATATATTGTGAATAAGTTCATTTTAATCAATCAGTTGGAAGACAGAGTATGAATGGGTTTTATATGTCTCTGTCAAGGGCGTAGATTTGGATGGACAATAGGGACATGCACCTACCAGTATTGTGGGAGTGAGTTTAGGGGGGCGGGGCATTGGGACTGATTTGGTCCCTACCACTGTTGAAACTAAACTCACGCCCTTGGCCCATATAGACACTAACGGACACTGTGATATTAAAGGTATGATGACATGGCATTCTGTAATTTCAAAATATGGTAAATGATCACACATCCACTGCAATGTGCAAGGCGGTCAATGACGTTAAGAGTTCAGTAGAAAAACCATACATCTGTAACCTGAATGAACATGAACTGTATTCTACAATACGAGTTCATTCACATGCAGCAACAAAAACAACAAAAATCTTATTAAAGCTTATACATAGATTACTAATCAATGTATCAATTCATTGGTTTATTAATAACTTCTTTAAATGGTTTTCAAATAAATTCTAATTTTGATAAAAGTGTACTAGGTTACAAGACAACCATCACTTATAACAACTAAAAGTGTAGTCTCAGAAGTGTCTACCAAAATGATTACACACGCTCAAAGACAAAACGTTATCAAATCAAGCCCTTTATCCCCCCGATAGCAGCCTTACATTTTAAAACAAAATATTAGAGCAAAAGAGGAGCCAATAAAACGATGCGAGAGGCAATAATGCAACAATGCGATTCTGTGAAATAATACACAGAAAGCAATGGGAATTCTGGACAATAAAAGCACAGAAACGCCCCCCTGCAAAGGGCTTACACGCCAGCCAGCCACCGATAATGACATGCAGTCTGTCATTCCTGTCTCAACAACTGTGTGATGAAGATAGCACATCCTGCACTATTTCGCCGTCACTTTTAGGTTATGCCAGCACAGGACCCAGTGTTCAAACATAATTAGATTTATCGCCAGTTTATTGAAATATGAAGGAGTCATATTTTTCTTGATCTTTGCCTTCGCGTCAAACATAGCAACAGACCGGAACATTTGACTACAGGACAATAAAGTATATGCCATTAAGAAAGAAATATTCAGCCTGGATAGTATCGTTGCCTGTATTATAACGACACATAATTACCAAATGATGAAAAACGTGGTGCATTGTTTTACATGCCAGCGTTTAAGCATTGTACTTACCTAAATATCTATAAAAAAGAGTGAGGCAACGACAGGGTTAAGATAACATTCCCCAGTCACTGAAGAAACACCTCTCGATGTGTTGTCTTTTTTTCCAACCTGCGAACGATTCACGCCTTTTTCTATCTGAATCAGCCGTAAACTGTAATTATGAGAAATGGACGTAAAATCACTGGGAGCTACTTATCAAAAGAAACGACCTATGCAGACTTAAGGCTATTTCCTCGTACGCGTGGCTCGTCCCTTTCGTCGAGACCTTTCTGAGCTGCTCTTCTCTTCTGCTACGTCCTTATACAGCCCTAAACCCGCATTCAGCCGTTTCCTCAGCGCCACCACCCCCAAAACTCGACACTAACCCTTTAAAAAGCAACCCTTCCGGGTGTACGCTGAAGAAGTAGGAGGGCTTTATAGAGAAATTCGTTGAACGATTGGTTACGTCTCCTTTTACTGCCCAATCACATATTAGAAAAAGTGTTCATTTTAATATATTTGCATATTCCTAAATGTATTGGCTACAGCTGGGATGCCTTTGTGCTGACGTGAAAGTCTATGACACGCCTAGTACACGTGCTTTGTGTCCTCTTCCCTTTAGCAGAGGCAAAACTGACAACTGTAGTTGCAGGGCGTGGATGTCGGAATATGTGAAGTTGTGTGTAATTGTGGTAGCAGGGTGGCTTAATTGGTAGCGCTGTTGCCCCCAGGGTTGGGAGTTCGAATTCCTCATCCGCTCAGTATGTGGGGAGTTTACATGTTCTCACATTGTGCAGGTTTTTTTTCCGTTGTCCAAAGACATTCATTTAGTGTATGTGTGCCCTGCAACGGACTGGCATCCCATTAAGGGTGTACCCCAGCCTTGTGTCCTGTGATGCCTAGAATCATTCAGCAATCGTGACAATCATGATATGCAGATGGAAGAAGGATGTGTGTGTATGAATAATTGTGGAGCCTTTTGTATTTTTTTTCCTTTGTTGTTGGTTAGCCAGGAAATAACATAGAAGGCTATTACAAACACTGCAAATTAACTTTCGTGCCAATACAGTCTTCTAAGACGTTTAACTATAATTGTTTTTTTATTCATGTTTGGGTCACTCGTGCTACTGCCAAGTGAACAAGTCAAGAATACCAGTCTTGCAATAGAAGTGCCTCATTTGCGAAGCGAGCTTCTGACTTCGGTGTACTTTTCTTACTATTTACATTTTACTGTATTTAGCAGAGACGTTTATCCAAAGCGATGTACAAGTGAGGAAAATAGCACACGGATAAACAGTTTATCACAGACACTTCACAATTGTTTTTGGTGTATGCAAATAATTTGAAACTATTACAAATTATTTCCATGGTGGGTTTCTTTGTTATCAAGAAACGTTCATAGATTGTTTTTGAAAAGCCATATAATAAGAATTTAGCTGACCTCATTTTTAAGTCAAAGAATTAGAAAATCCATGCACTGTAAATCAAATAATTATTACAAGGTGGGTGAAAGATTAGTGTTAAAGTAATTTTTAAATTTAAATGTAATACGACTGCATGTACATTGAATACTCCCTTTTGCATATCCCAACATACTCTCCTTTGACATATAGGCACACATATAACACAGCTGAGAGTGAGGCTTTGCGTCCGAGTGCAGAATCAGGCCATTTATCTGGTGCTCTGGAGCGATTCAATTTCATCCATAGGGGCTATATCCTCCTGAGACCCAAGGAAAATTTCAGGTTATTTGTGATTTTCTGTGTCTTTGGAGGAAATAAAACATCTTACAATTTAGATTTTTTCAAATTTATTTTTATTTTTAATTTCACAATATGTCCTCTTTAGTGTACAACAGGAATAAATAAGTTTTCTTACATCAGTGAAAAGATAGATGCAAAAACAAAATGT
>JAODKC010000117.1:27510293-27559116 GCA_026777985.1 Mormyrops attenuatus | reverse complement strand
GAAAAGATAGATGCAAAAACAAAATGTCCACTACAGAGGACACAAATGAATGGCCCGGGTCTCAGGAGGTTACAACAATAAATCCCGACCACCGCGACAAATTCTATCGCAGCTCTCGCAGTGTGGCTCGAGGTTAGGTTTACAGTTGAATTGTTCCTATATCAGTCATTTATAAATATGAAAACAGAATATTTATTATAGATTAAGAATATCAGTGCTATGTAAACACACACACTCCTTTAATATTTAAGGGATTTGTGTATTGTCATATTGAATATATATATATTTCCTTAGTTTCTCTTCATTTTACGGGATATCGCAAACAATACTTTTCCTTTGCTTCTGCGTAAACATTTTTGGCACAACATGAAAAGGTTTTTTGCTACAAATTACAAATACTTGCTCGTCAAATGTAACAGAATACAATACAAAATACTGGTGCGGGAAAATGTATTTAAAAGAAAATACAAGTTATTTGAGCTTTGAAAATACAAAGATACATGTAAAATATAAACGGTACATGACGAATACGTGTATAGTTTCAGCCCTAATAATGTATAATATTTACAAAATATACAGCTTGCCCTAACTTTAAAGAATAATAATTTTGCGATTTACATGTGTTATAGTGTTAACTGTGAAACGAAGAATGACTTTTGTAACATTAGTAACGTCTTGAGAGCTGAATAGGCTGCACCTAGCGCAGTGGGTTGGCGTTGTGGCCAAGGGAGTTTCTATCTGTTGAAAAGATCAGCGGCTAAGTCAAGTTTACCTGGGTCTTGACTGTTTTGTTTTTGATGGAAATTTGGCATCGGGGCTAAAGAAGTCGGGGCTAGGCTTAAAAGTGATCGGACCTAACGGCGCCGGTGGTTGTGTGTGCATGCGCAGGGAGGCACGCCAACGCTTTCTTAAATTAATTATCACAATGCGTGAATGTCTCTCTGTGTCTTACAGTAGGTTGCCCAGCATGCACAAACTCAGAGAATTAACTGTTTGTTAGACATACGCTCAAAAAAGGAACCAGCCGCTGTGACAAATATAATATTTAACGTCAGTGTCACCAGTCGGTTCTCCCTTTTACACCGACTCAGTGGCTATAAAAACCCTTACGTTTAGCTGAGAGAAATTAATTTTGTCCTTAGGAACAAAAATAGCTAGGCTGATTTATCGCTAATGAAGTCTTTCATATATGCCCAACCACAAGATGCTACTGTTTGAGCATGTCTGTTGAAATTAACTGGCATGCCACTAGCAGGCTAGCAAGTTAACTGAGAAGTTCTAGAGCACTGCACTGCTGTTTGCTAACTGCTCCATTTTTTCTGTCATGCAATGACATTCAGGGAGCAATATTAGACAGTATATTTTACTACATACTTTAACTTAAGGCAATTTGCACCAAGCACCAAAAGCAGCTTGTTTTCTTGAATTACTTTAGCGTCTGTGCGAGTGATTTACTGGCATCTACTTGCCTGTAGCCAAAGACTGTGTGATAGGCTATATCCAAAAGTCTGTAAGCCTGGTGATAAAGGTTCTTAAAATGACAGAAAATAAAATGATAAAATGACACAGTTTATTCAATATTTTAAATATTTTAAATACATAAAATACAATCTCTCAAATTATTTCGTATTATTTTCCATCTGGCAAAATACAAATTACGAAATACTCAAAAGTAATTAAATACATATTTTAAATACATTTAATAGAAATACTGCCCATCTCTTGTTTAACGAATTAAACAACACATTTTCTTCTTTTTCTTGAAATCTGACATAGGAGCTTTTATAAAGGGTTAGCTGCAGTGTTAATGATTCACTGGAGAAAAGTATGTGTGATGTAACACCTGTTCAGCAGTCTGCAATTCACTTGGATTATGGCTACACGGCACATGTGTTTTTCTGTTCTTTTTTAATGCAGAATAGAAGATAATGGTACAAGCAAAACACAAGAAAGCAAAAAGAGGCTAGGGAAATAGAATGCAGATTGCAGCTGAAAATAAGATTTTGCATTATTTATAAAATATAACAGTTTATTATGCTTTTTTTGTTAATGGAATCTTGAAGACTAATAATGTACTGTTTTAATTCATTTAACAGTCCCTTGAAGTCAAGCTTATTATTAACAACTTGTAATATTTATGGATCTGAAATTTGGTTAGTAAAAGTATTAGGTTGATCACATAAAATTGTTTATCTTCCTTGCAGCACTTGAAGTAGACAAACAGCACATTTTGCCATAGTAATGGGAATGACCTAGAATAATTTTTTTTGCATTACAAGAAGAGGTGCAAGACTGTTTGAACACACTTCACAGAATATACAGTGCAAATGTCTTTTTTAATTTCTTCAAGAAACTATATGTTGTATAAATTCTATGATCCAACTTGAATGATACATTTTTAATTATATTTTTAAGGTACCAGCACACCAATATGGCTCTCAGACAGGAACGTCCGTGCAAGATGACACAGGGTATGTTACAAGTTATGTCTTGTTGGAATAAACCTCGTATTACTTGTATTTTATTGTTTCTGAGGGTCTGTGAAAGGCAAATCTTGCCAGCAGATGTGACTCAATTGGACTGATGACAGCAAAATCTATGTTTTTAACTTACGAACGACATAGCGTTAAGAAGGCTTCACGAAGTAGCAAAAGGAAAATTCCCATGGTAAGATGGGGAGATTTGTGAGATCAAGGAATTCTTCATAAGAAATAATTGTCATAATAAATAATTGAATTGTATAAATGAACCACCAATATGATGTTATTATGTAAATAATATTTATAAAATAATGGTCATAACTGTATGAAGAAAAGGTTATAGATTAGTGACCAAGACAGAGGTTTTGTGGGAAACTGACAGTTTAATTGTGGAAATACCTAATGGGGTACAAAGTATGACTTTGGGGATTTTAGGTAATTTGGGGATTTGGGTAATGTTTTAGCCAGTTAGTTATAATGAAATAAAAGTGACTAAGGTGGGCCAAGTCCAAAAATCAAGGCACAGAGCATAGTTATAAGGTGATTTCGTATCACTATTTTGGATGTTTTTTTGTTTTGTTTTGTTTTTGATCTCTTTTATATTTTATTTTACAGCTTTATCTATTAGTGGTGTAACTCAGGTTGAACTGAATAAAAGAGGCCTGTTGCACTGTCACTTTAAGATCCTTACCAACGCTCTTTCACACGGTCTGGCGGGAAAGGAAAATACGAAGGCTGGGAGAAAAAAAGACAACACTGAAAATGAATACCATGGACGCTGCTAACATAACTGACAAACTTATCAAACTACATTTTGCTACATTGCCTAGGTTGTTGTAGTCATTTTCCGAGAAAATTGCATTGGAATTCATTACCGACACGTCACCGTTTTGCTTCCATTCATCATCTCCCTGGAGAGTTTGTTGAGTGCATAATTCAGACTGAGAACGCGAGCCAACCCACTGAATCGGAAGGACCATGACTTTCTTGAAAGGAATGAAATAGCAACAAACTGTGTTGCCAAGGACCGACATCCCCCCTCATAAACTTAATGTGGATTTCTCCACTGGACATTCATGGAAACGATCTAATGGCACATCGTCTGCTTTATGGACCATATTTTCCCCGGCATAAAGTTAGCTTGATATTCAACATTCATTTGACATTCAAAAGATACACTTATTATGTGCTTCAACCATTTCAGAGGATGACGTCAAACCAACTGTGCAGCAGAGAGAAGAATGTGCTTCATGTGCCAGAAGGCTTGTTTTTAAAATATTCCTCTTGTACATTTTTTTTTTTTCACAATTAATCACAATCAATCATCAGAATATCTTTATTGTCATTGTAATATGTACAAGGAAATTAGGTGCAGTCCTTGCGACCTCAAAGAATTATACAATAAATTACATAAATGCACGAGACATATTGCACATAAAATACATATTGCACGAGATTGTATCTATTGCACTCAAGTTGTATGAAGGTGACTAGTTGTCATTCAGCGCCCTCATTGCGACAGGGTAGAAATGACTATTTAGTCTGTTAGTCCTTGTTTTGATGCTCCTGTATTTTTTGCCTGATGGCAGCAGTTGGAAAAAATCATGAGCTGGGTGTGAGGAGTCTTTTAGGATGTTTTCCACTTTTCTGAGGTCACATGGTGTGGGAGCATAATAGCTTTATGTTCATGTATATGCACATGTATATTTTATTAGCAATTAAGAGTTCTCTTGATTTGCTTTGCTTACCTGGCATTAACCTTTTCTCAAACATTTTCAAGGACTAATATTAAGAATAATATTAATATCCTACAGGAGACTGACCCTTTATTGGTCAGGAGTTGATTATCTGAATTATTTTGACAGTGCTGAATATACATTTTGGCTGCATTTTAAGTTGTGTTGGATGGGGATTTTTTTAAAATTCTATTATAATGTGACACATACACTATATTCCCGAAAGTACTGGGACACCCCTCCAAATCACTGAAGTCAGGCGTTCCAATCACTTCCATAGCTATAGGTGTATAAAATCAAGGACCTAGGCATGCATACTGCTTCTACAAACATTTGCGAAAGAATGGTTCGCTCTCATGAGCTCAGTGAATTCAAGTGTGGTGGAGTGATAGGATGCCACCTGTGCAATAAGTCCATTCGTGAAATATCCTCGTTACTAAATATTCCACGGTCAACTGTTAGTGGTGTTATAACAAAGTGGAAGCAATTGGGAAGAACAGCACCTCAGCCACGAAATGGTAGGCCATGTAAAATCACAGAGTGCGGACAACGCATGCTGAGTTGCACAGTGTGCATAAGTTGCCAACTGTCTGCAGAGTCAATAGCTACAGTACAGACCTCCAAAGTTTGTGTGAGACATGTTCTCTGGAGTGACGAATCATGCTTCTCTGTCTGGCAATCCAACGGACGAGTCTGGGTTTGGTAGTTTCCAGGAGAACGGTACTTGCCTGACTGCATTGTGCCAAGTTTGATGGAGGGGGGATTATGGTGTGGGGTTGTTTTTCAGGGGTTGGGCTTGGGGCCCATAATTCCAGTGAAAGGAACTCATAATGCTGCTGCATTCAAAGCCATTTTGGACAATTTCATGCTCCCAACTTTGTGGGAACAGTTTGGGGATGGTCCCTTCCAATTCCAACATGACTGCGCACCAGTGCACAAAGCAAGGTCCATGAGGACATGGATGAGTGAGTCTGGTGTGGAGGAACTTGACTGGCCTGCACAGAGCCTTGACCTCAACCAGATTAAATACCTTTGGGATGAATTAGAGCAGAGACTGTGTCCAACATCAGTACCTGACATCACAAATGCTCTCCTGGAAGAACGGTCAAAAATTCCCATAAACACACTCCTAAACCTTGTGGACAGCCTTCCCAGAAGAGTTGAAGCTGTTATAGCTGCAAAGGTTGGGCCAACTCCATATTAAAGCCTATGTATTAAGAATGGGATGTCATTAAAGTTCATGTGTGTGAAAAGGCAGGTGTCCCAATACTTTTGGCAATACAGTGTATAAGCTGTTGTGTTATTAACCACTACTGCATTGTACCTTTTTGGAAAATAAAATCATTATGGCACAGTGCAGAATATACACCAATAGAGGGAGACAAAGATTCTGTTTCAGGTAACATTTTCTTAAACTGCATAAAACCATACAAATTTAAATTCCCCTTTGATAAAACTATAAATAATTAAATAAAGAACCATGTATATATTGCTTTTGGCATCAGTATTTTTTTGACATACAATGGACACCTTTGGTGTTATCTTAAAGAATATTCCATTCTCCATGGGAAAAATGGAATAGATCAACTACAGGTCAGGAAGTGTTACCTCCTGCCTTGTGATCCTTATTCATGGTTATGCTTGAGGTTTATGAATATAAAATGGATTTATAGTGTTACATATATTATTGGCGAAACAGAAATCCATCTGTAAGGGACCAAGCAGGCAAGATAAAAGGAACTGAGGAAATTTTAAAGAAAAAGATTTTTAATGACTATTAACAAAACAAAACAACAAAACAAAACTTAGGCACATAACAAAAGGGTTCAACTATCAAAACTGAACTTAAAGCAGCAAAGACAAACCAAAAGCAAACTGGGCATGACAAAACAGGGGCGGCTGGCCAAACCATTAGACAAAAATAGCGAAAATAAAACATAACAATTAACAAAACAGTTAAAAGCTCAAAAAGAAAATGAGAAAATTCTATATATAAATCCACAATTAAATACATTTTTTAAAAACAAAACTAATCCAGATCAAAAGATGAATCCAAATAGTTAGGAAAAGAAATTCTACTAAAATTCCCACCCCCATGCTATGATAGCTTTGTGGACGAATCCAGTTTCCTGCTTTCTGAACTAGCTTTGCTCCATTTTACCAGGAACTAGTCTTCGCCCAGAAGCATAGAAAATAAGCTAACTCAAAAAGAATAAAATCATAATTCAACTGGCATTGAAAGTGAATCTAAATGTGCATGCTTCACCCAGAAACCCATGCAATCAAAATGGGTTAATAAAGACTAACAAATGGCATGTTTCCCTACATACTGCAAATTAAACTAACTAAAAACTAAAAGAAATAATGCCTGCAGAGATTAAAATGAGCTGAGTAAGGAAAGTTTAAGTTACCTGGCTGTATGGCCGCCGTTTTATTTACATTTACAGCGCTTAGTGGATGCTGTTATCCAGAGCAACCTACATTTTTCTAAATGCAGGGATAGTACCCTTGGAGCAAGGTGGGGTTAAGGGGCTTGCTCACTACCTCTGGTAGTGCCAGAGGTGGGACCTGAACCCACGATCTTTTGGTCCAAAAGCAAGCATCCTAACCTCTAGACCACCAATACCACAGCCATTTCAATATCTATACCTTGTTGAAAGGAGTTTCTTGGTCATTTTGTTTCTCCTCTGTAATGTGCCGGCACTATTAGTGATTATTACCCAAATCCCAGTAATCTGTCCAGTAATCCTATTGCTTTATGTGAGCCACTGTAAACTCTTCTAGACTCAGTGTCCCTAACCTTTTCCCCAAAACTATTCAATTTTAACAGCTGCCAGATCATCTTCAATGGATGTGATGTACAGCACCAGGGAACTATGAGGGATTACTTTGAATAATTAGGATTACTCTGGGATTACCGAATATGTGGACCCATACAAGTTATTGCTTTTTCTAGTGAGAACTAAGGAAATTAGTTGGATATTTTACATCAAATTAAATTTCCTAAATGAAATCATTATAAGCTTTTTCTTGAATGAGTTGCAATGACAGCAAACCATTGACAATGGTAATTTAAACAAAATTATGTAAAAGGAAATGAGTCAAACTCAATTTATGTTAGACAGCATTATATTATGTTTTACTGTGATAAACTATGATGTTTTACAACAGAACAATTTATTTGTTGGAAAAATTAAATAAATAAATAAAATAAATAAAAATATCGGCAGAAATAACATGAGGTTCCAAAAAATTTCCAAAGATGATTCTCATTAGTTTCAAAATGTTGCAGCTAATAAGAAAGTGTTTCATAGCCTTCTTTTTCCCCTCTCACCCATTTTGAAAACCACTTTTTCCCCCTCTCACCCATTTTGAAAACCATTTTTCCCTCTCATCTATTTTGAAATCCGTTTATTGACAACAAATCAGGTGTTGTTACGAACCTCAAAGCATGGACCGGGGAAGCAGACGAGAGGAAGCAGGACTGGGGTAAAATGCGGGGGTTTTAATCAGGAAACGGAATGAACAGGGAGAGAACAGTACATAACACTACAATGACAGAACTAGGGAAACAAACTCTGACGTGGACTTAAATACACTGAACTAACGAAGACAACTCAAAACAGCTGGTAAACACTGGGAATCCACACGAGGGTAACGAGGAGGCGTGGTCAACGAAGGGGTGGAACGATGGGTCGTGACAGGTGTGCTAAGTACTACATTATCATTTGAGATTTTGAAACACAGCATATGTTTGAATCACAATCAATCAACACATAAACAAACTTAAAACCCTGTGAGGCCCTTCAGCAGCTCAATGAAAAGGTTAATCAGTCGTGTTACAAGGATGCCAACCTGGGATGAGCATTTGGGTATGTTGGATAGGTACCAGCATTTGAATTGTGTCAGAAGTTCCCTGGTGGGGTGGATGATCCATTTGGGTGCCTATCTGAAGCCGTGCCCCTAGGTATAATGGAAAACATAAGTCAGCAAAGGTGAATCAGTAATTCCGTGATATGTCTGTAGTGGTTATGGACATGGTCTCTTAACTCATCGCTTGCTGATTTAAGTCTCAGAACACTGCCGTAGCATCCCTGAGTAAGTCATCAGTAAAATAGTCAGCTGTAAAATTGTATATTGATTTGGATAAACAGTATCTTATAAGCAACTATAACTATTCACACTGTGAACTTCATTGTTCAAACATATATCTTAAAATGTAAGACCTAATATTCACTTCATTTTTATTTATATATTTATTTTACCAAGCAGCGTGTTGGATGATCTGACAAAAACGTGATGTGAGAATAATGTAATGTGACATTACCACAAAGCACTTTACAGTCCACAGAGAATAAACCTGTGGCTACGGTGACAAGGAAAACATTCCTTTGAAGAGAGGAACAAACTGGGAGGAATAAAGGCAATAAAATAACCAATAACAAGGCAACCTTTTAAAAATGGTCTTTTTCCCATTGCTGTGAGCAGTAATATCCAAATACATAGAGGTTTACCAGTTGCACAGCTTAATATGGACAGTGCACGGGACTGAGGACTCAAATGTGTATCAGATGCACTTATCAGAGGTTTATTTTGGTTTATTTTGGGAAAATGTTCCACAATTGTGAAAACCACTGTAAAACCCCTGGATGGAAGTAACCCAGTAACAAAATCCAGGGCAACTTGGGCCCAGGGTTGGTGGGGAACAAGAAGGGGTTGGAGAAACCCAGTAGGAGCTGGAAAGAGAGCCTTAGGGCATACTCACACTTGGCCTGGTTGCCTTGTACTATGTCCGACTATGATTGTCCTCCTCCCCACTCCCCTGCTGGTCACGTTGTGCTTGGCTTTCTGGGCCCGAGTACGCTTTCATCATCACCATGTGATTTTTCTGTTGAAGAAAACATATGAAGAAATTGATAGATTGAAGAAATTGATAGAAATTGAAGTTAATGTTTTGTCCTTATTTTGTGGCTTATTTGGAGTCGTTTTGGGCGAGATGACACACGGTCCTCTTATAGATTTATCAAGTATGCAATGCAGTGATTTTCATTCAGTTGTGCTGTACGTATAAAAAGATAAGTCCCATATTGTACCAGATATCTCAGAGTTTGTTTGTTGCTTCCATTTGTTACTGGATACTCTTGTCTGCCCAAATTTCCAGCAAACACTGCACCTGTGCTTTAGACTAAGCAACCCCTTTTCTGTAGTGTTTGTTAAATATTTGTCGCTAGACTTGCTACCCAATTGGTACAACTTACCTGATCCGTTTCTTCCGGTTCCATTTCACATACAGTATAGTGTACATGGGTGCCAGTCGCATCATTTTCATGACTGTGTTCCATGTTTGGGCACAGTTAGCAATCACACTATTCGTACTGTGCCTGAGTCTATCCGAACTGTGCTCTGGTCCACCTTTTCAAGCGGGCCCAAGCACGGTTAAGCATTCCATGCCTGGCCACAGTACAGGTCGATCATACCATTTAAACAAACCGGACTTTGGGGGTCAAATGTGCTTGCGCACTGTATGGATCACCTAGTGTGAGTGCACCCTTATTGTGCACAGATGGAGCAAGTAGCAGCATGACTCTGGATATCCCGAAGCATGGAAGGCCACCAGAACTGTTGTTCAAGCAAGGCCCGGGTACACTGAATGCTAGGATGACAGGCAAAGGGAGAGGAATGTCCCCAGTGGACCATCTGAAAATGCAGGAACTTTGGGACAAATACCCAATTAGGAGGTCACCCCTCAGTGTGAAAAACAAATGTTGCACTGCCTTGACCACTTCTTCTGTACCCCAAAAAACTAACTCCACAAAACAATGGACAGGCAATACCGAGCCTGGGTCCTCTTTACCTTCATTGTTCTCAAAGTTTCATGAAAGCACATCTGGCTTGCTGTTCTAGGAGCTGGGTCTGAAAATGAAAGCATGTAAATAAACAGTGACCATCTTGCCTGGTGAACATTAAGCTACTTAGCAGATGGGAGATACTCAATATTCTTGTGGTCAGTCCAGTTTAGAAATGGTTCAGCTATTGTCGCTACTCCTCCAAGGCTGACTTGATAGCCAGCAGTTCTCTATGTCAAATCCCTCGTTTCCAGCAATGCGGTGCAGGAGCTGGTGCCAGACTTTTTCCCAATTCAGAACTAGCCCTGGGCCAGAAAAAAATGGCTCCAGCTTGGCACCACAGAAAAGCTGGTCTCAGAATTTGGAGCCATAACATCAGCGAAAGTGGGACGGGCTATCATGTCCAAACCTTCTGCATAGCCAGAAAATTCAATCCATAACCGATATGTTTTTGTTTAATATTGCCAGTGGCGGCAGTGAAGTAAACTTGCCAGCATATTAATGAAATAGCAGTACACTGTTTTTTTTTATTTTGTGGAAAACAAAAGATCAATTTGCTGGCCAGATTTAATAATACATTATAAACATGTTGCAGTTTGAATATATAAAATAGTTTGAGTGGTGAAGAGATCATGAGGCGCACAACAAAGTTCAGCTTTTAGTAGACTCTTATTGTGCAGGACTTAAAAGGACAGCAGTAAAACAGCAAGCAAGACAGAATAAAGAATAAACTCACTTAGACACTGACGGGGGAGCCTTTAAGGAGACAAAAGTGGATACAGGCAATAGAGAGATAGCGCAACGAGTCATACTCTGAAAACTTTTTTCCAGTTCACCATCTTAGGAAAACCTATAATCTGAAACTGATCAAAATAATCTAAACGGAATGCATATATGACCCTTTACTCTCCTTTAATCTTACACTCTCAATTCCTCCTACGTAACATATCCATTGCATTCTTTTTTGAAACCTGTGGAAATGAGGGCTGGTTCTTGAAAGGCACCAATCGAGAACCAGCCCAGCACCAGCACCAGCACCGGCTCCGTATTGGTGGAATGAGACAATACTGTAGTTCCTCTTGGCTGGGGTAAGGAAACGCTTTACTTAAGGCTATGTTTTTAATAATTTATAAACACATTCTTAATGCATATAATACTGCCATAAGGCATTATAAACATACCTATAAATATTTATAAAAAAGCATAACACATTATTGCCATGTCTATGATACATAATAAAGGTATCTATAGTACATTACAGATGAGAGCTTCATAAAGCATTCATAATTCATAATACACATGGCAATAATGTGTTATGCCCTTTGATAAAATTTTATAGCCATGTTTATTCTTTATGAATGCATTATTACTTGTTATGAATATGTTTATAAAATACTAAAAACATGACCTTAAGTAAAGTGCTACCGGAATGTGACCCTTAACCCAGTTTTGGAAGTTTTGGAAATATACACCTCTACAACAAAGTGCCTTGTGGGGTTCAGTGACTGCAAGATCTGGAATTAAGTAAAGGGCTCCTGGGCTGCTTCAGTGCAAAGAAAGAAGACCTTCGAAGAGGTGAGTGCCATAAGAGGTGCAGCAACTGTGCTGTACTCTCGAATGAGATATAATCGGCCAATCAGTGACTGCCTTGAGTTTTTTCAGATCTATCTGGATCAACCCCTTGCATAGGACAAGCCCCAAGATGGAGACTGTGCGCTTATGGAATTCACCCTGCTCTGGAGAAGACTTTGCAAATACTTATGGACATATTCATCACCGGAAAAAATCAGCATGTCATCTAGGTAGATAAAGATATATCTGTTGAGCATGTCCTGGAGGACATCGTTTATCATATTCTGGAACACAGCCTGGACATTGGTCAATCCAAAATCCAATTTTGTGAAGATGCTGGTCCCCTGAAGCAGGTTGAAGGTAGAGGCTAACAGTGGTAATGGTTAACGATTCTTGGTGGTAATTTCATTCATGCCCCTGTAATCAATGCAGGGATGAAAGGTACCATCTTTCTTTGTCACAAAGATGGAGTCCGCCCCCACTGGAGAAGAAGCAGGCCAATGAATACCAGCTGCCAGCACCTCCCCATGTAGTACTCTATGGCCTGTCTCTCAGGAGTGGACAGGGAATACACGTGGCCCCAGGGAGGACAAGTACCTGGGAACATAAGGGTGATGCGCATGGAAGTGTGGCAGTACAGGACTTACTCTAAAGAAAGTCCAGGTAATCCTCTGTGATGATGGTAGAATCTGAGAACAGAACAGTGTGAAGGTACTGCTCAAGGCAAAAGACTTCCAGCTAATTATGGTACCCTGCAAGTCAAGTCCGGGATTATGCTTAAGTAAAACACTGCATAAGTTATGCAGCTCAAACCAGAAAGCTCCTATGCTGATCCACAATCAGATTTCCCAGCCCCAGTCCTAGAATAAACCTATATAAGCAGGTCTTGGGTCTGCAAATGCTCTGCACACAACTAGTGAACACTCAACCAATCCAAGAAGCCAAACTACAGATGCTTAATTTAAAATTCACTGGCACATCCAATCAGATTTGTGTGATAGGCATTGGTTGGCGTAAACTGCAAAGTGCACTGTGTGCTTTATCATAGTGATAATTATAAAGATACAATTATAAAGATACAAAGATAATTATAAAGATAACATACAGACACATATACAGACCCCACTGAGGAATTACAAGATCATTAAGGAACTGTGTAGTAGAGACATTTTACTCAGCCTGAACCCGATCAAAAGACTTTAAAATCTTCTGAAAGAAATATCAGAAATTCCTTTTTTCACCCAGCCCAGAAATCCCAGAATTTGTGGAGGAAAATCTGCATTCAGAGCAATGGGAAAAAACAGAGATGGCTAAAGTTGTTGATGAAAGGTAAAGACTGTATGGCTGCCATGCAAAACAATCTAGTTACATTTGTTCTCTCAAAAATGGAGACTGTAAGAGAGCACCAGATCATGCTTAATTTTATATCAAAAGAATTTGATTTGTATTGACGACATTATTAGATTAGCAGTAATGATGATGCCCAGATACTTAAAGCCCACCTCCATTAAATGGAATGGTGGTGGGGACCTAATATGGAGAAAATTCATGGACAATGCCTGCTATTTCAACACACTGACTTTGTATCCGGGGTCACTACTGTATTGTGAAATACACTGCAAATACTGGAGGAACTGACTGCTCCGGCTTTGTAATATATATAAATATATGTATAAATATATATAAAAGAACATCATCTGTGTAAAGGGAAACTTTGTGCTTCTTATCTTCTACCCTAACACTCGAGTGTGGTAGTAATCATCCTTATGGCCTCTGCAAATGGCTCTATGGCCAAAGCAAAGAGAAGCACTTTGCTTGCCCCCCGCTGATCCAAGATCTATCTGACTTGAGACAATTTGTAGTCACCAGAGCTTGAGGGTTGGAATACATCAATTTAATTAAACTGATAAAGGGTGAGCCCAAATTAAACTTCTCCAGAGTGGCTAAAAGAGATCCCCACTGCATCGAAAACCTTCTCAGTGTCGAGCAGGATTAGGAGTATGAGCTCTCAACTCCTCCTACATGGATCTATGATGTTCAGCAAGTGATGCAGATGATTGGAACTATATCTAGATCTTATAAATCTCATTTGATCAGGTATAACAATCTTCGCTTGCATGATTTCTCATCTATAGTTGAGAACCTTTGTCAATATTTTAAGGTCACAGTTCAATAAATGTATAGGTCTGAACAATGTGCAATCTGGCGCATCTTTAACTTGCAAATAGCTGCAGTTTTCCAAGTCTAGGGTAGTGTGCCCTGGTCTAGCAAATTCTGAAATATAGGCAACAACAATGGCTGTGGCTCAGGCCACAATTTCTCATAAAACTCATTGGGGAAGCCATTCAAATTCACAATTGACATGGGCATAGATAAAAGTGCATGTAAATTCTCTTCAAATGTAAAAGGGGCATCAAGGGCAATGATATCGACCTGAAAGATGGCAGGAAGTTACAGTTTACCCAAATATGATTTAACATCAGCCTGCAACATGGTGTTTTGGGATTTGTGGAGTGCGCATGAGTATGCATAGAAATGAGCATGCATAGAAATGGCAAGGAAGTCTTAACGACAGCGTCAGCCCGGCAAACGGGTTTCAAAGCAGATGTACTGTACCGTATTTGCCGTACGAAGCGTACAATAAAATGTAATTTCGTATATGACGGCTGCAACAGCCCTACCTCAACCACTAGATGTCACTATCTCATAGACTTAAGGTATCACGAAACTGATTTGACATCCTACATGCATCTTCCTAATTTAGACGACACACGCATCATAAATAGTAAAAACACACTACTAAGGATTTTATGTGCGACTGTGTGTTTTTTCATAAACATGACAAGGACTCTTTTATGACAGAAGATAAATTAGTTATGGGATATATTGATTTCAAACAGGCGTAACCAGATAATCCATGTCAGGAGGACACTTTGAGCTATTACAGGTTTTACCAACTACTTAATAACTAAAAAGCTCTTGTGCTTGGCTAAATAGTTCAGTTCTTGTTGTGCTTTTAGTGGATTGTTACCTTGATTGAGACTCATTCAGCTGTTTCACATTAATATTAGTGACATGTGCATGATTATATATTAGAGACTGACTAATCAGCAAACAGCAAGAAGTCAGTGCTTAAGTGAAATCCAGGTATATTTAATTGAAATGATTGAGTTTTCAAATCCTGTCCTAGTTCAAAGCGTCCTCCTTGACATGGATTATCTGGTCACCCTATTTCAAACTCTTCATAAGATTTTGAATGGCAGTGAAATATTTACCTAAATGAATTACCCTCATTATGAATTATAACCAAAAGGCCAAATTAAATTCAAGGATTACATAACATTATCCACCGTGAAAGCAATACACTGATGAATAAGACAACCGAATTAGTTTAAAAAACATTTGAAAGCTATTTAATTTTCAGTGTTTCAACTTCAGCGTTTCGTAGTAATCAATGCACTTCTGTGAAGAAGTTTTAACTACATACGGCAGACGTCTGGCTTGCATTTGCGAGAGCAAACTAAACTTCGAGATTTATCTGCGGTGCGGTACTTAGGGGTAATTAAAAAACTGTAATGTAAAGTACACGGAAACACCACATTGGTGTATTATATCCCGAAATATTTTAACTATAATATACTAAATCTGTAGTTTAGCTGATGGGGAAAAATTTCTAACATCGCTGCCGCAGCGGTATTCTGGTGGCAGTTGTCTTTCATGCGTCACCACCTGTTCTCTCAACCTGTTTACTACTTCTGCACGCCTCCTTTCATCTCATAGGCCAATATGTTCCTAAAACCCGCCCCTTGAGAGAATTCTGTTCTCTGCTTGGCTATCTATTCTGTCAATTATGCCTAAATCTGTTCCGCCCTTCAGGCGCTTATGTACCTTAGGTGAGTCCCTGTTAATTTTCCATCATGGCGTTGCGAGGTCTGGAGATGTTATTCTCAAGTCTCAGCTCTGAAATGTATTTTTACGTATTATTCTGTTCGTAACAGTAAGTGAAGACGTTAAAAAGTGTGTGGAGCCACAGTTTTCTGGTGATGGATCATACCCGGTGGATTCTTTTTGTCCCGGTTTAACTTCGTCAACTCCGATAAGGATATTTGTATATACATAAAGCTCTGGCAATGCCTCTGCTCTGTGTGAGAGGTAAATTTCACTTTTTCCAAAATGTTTGGTGAGGCCCTATTTAGTAAATTTCAACGTGGGTTTTGTCCAAGTCCGGTATAGTAGCTTAAAGCTCCTTTGATAGCGCCTATTCTCCCGACGAAGTTTTGCGTCGGTTATTTATTTGCGTTTTAAGCAGTTTGTTACATTTGTAGCTAGAGTGACTCTAAAACAGCACAAATCACGAAACATTGTTACGAAAACAATGTAATTGTGAAATATAAATTGGTTACTTTGTTAACGAAACAAGCGCGCATGTCTGAGTAACAGTAGGATGGAGTATTAATTTTGGGTTTTAACAGCAACGCGAATATGACCGCGAAATATCTGGGGTTTTCCCATCCATTATCTTCCAAATAAACGTCAAAATCTGGTGAGGTCCTTCTGGTATATGAATGATGTTATACAGTTGTGGATGTGATATTAACTAAAAGGGACTACACTTTTAAACGCTCAACGCACGGCTGTGATCTAACGACAGGTCTTATTAAAACAGTAAAATTTTAAATATTTATTGTGTTTCCATAGTAAAGTGAAATATGGCATTGTAGTAGTACACTGTCAAGCTAGTATTTAAAACAACTGATACTGACAACTGATTGCTAGCTGTTCAAAATTGAACCTGCAGATACTTTTGAACTGTAATTCCGTTCGTATTTATTCTTATTCTCCTCCTAGGTATTGCTAAATTATTGCCACAGTGTTTAAAGACTGAAGGAAGTTTTGCCTTATAAAAATTATACGTTAATTTACTCATTAAATCGGTTAATTCTTGAAAGGCTGTGTCAGGGCATGTAGGTAGATTTTTTTAATGCACTTTTTGGTAATACATTTTATTTTGCTAATGTATTTTAAATGTATCGCTGCTTTTTGTCTTTCGTGTTTCGTTATAGCGTAGCTTGATATCGATAATAGTACTCAACTTGGATTCGCCGGTGTATCGATCAGTACTGATACTGTATAGTTATAAATGGGTCATGTAGCATGTGAAATTTATTTGTACATCTAGCAATCCATATTCCATTATTTTTTGACATCAGAAACACTTCTTTATCTGGTTGTTCTTTTGTTTTTAGCTGGAGAATCTCTTGATATTAGTGTCAGTGTTTTTTTATCTTTAGAACATCTAATGCCCTATTACAGCTACAATATTAATACATTTGTTTGTTCTGTTGTATCTCCAGCATAACACAACATCATATTAGAAGTGTATTTCAGCAAGTAGGCCTAAACATTTGTAACTATCACTATTTGCATCCGTCTTTGCCCTGTTGTAAATATCCTTACTTCCTGAAAGTACAGTATAATACTTTTAGAGTTAAGGAAATGGTGCAGGAAATATAATCAGGGTATCCAGGAACTGAGATTTTCTACTTGGCAGGAAGGTTGATAAGACTCAATTATTTATTCAAAGTCATGCCTTGTTGACTTAGACATAGTAATTAAATGATCTTTTAAGCAAATATCAGGGAATGGACTTCATCCCTTAACAAACGTAACTAGACAGCTAGACAACGGGTCAGTCGACAAAATATGGATAGGTTTTCAGGTTTCATTTTATGTTTGAAAAATAAAAAAAGCATTTAAAAATCCTGGTGAATATGTTATTGGAGTTGCAATTGTCCAATCCTGGGTTGTTCCCTGCCTTGCGCCCTTAGCCTCTGGGATAGGCTTTGGACCCCCCGTGACCCTGAATAGGACAAGCGGTTTCAGAAAATGGATGTATGTTATTGGAAATGTCTTCTATCTGGCTTCTCTGCATGGGACCTGCAGTGATAATGTGGGGCCTTGCAATGTTTTTTTTTTTTTTTTTTTAAATAGAAAAGTAAAAGTTACAAAGTAAGGGTTAATGCACAACAAACCATGCATTATATGTTTTTAAATGCATGGTTGCCTCTGTGAAGTGCATTTTTAGACATAATACATGGCTTGGAGTGCATTAACCCGATTAAACCACGGTTACCACACATTTGCCATAAACCTACACATTTGTACTTGAAGACATTTTCATGTTTATGAACCAAAATACATTTATTGGAAGAACTGTTGTTTAGGCTTAGATTGTATTTCTTTTCAACAGAATTGTATCTTGGGACAGCCCCTGCCATTATTGGTAAAGAATGATAAAAATTTCCAAATAATGGAACAAAATTCCATGTAAAATTCCATATAATGTCTGGAGTGCATGGAAAAAAAATATCGCACATGCCTACTGTTATTAAACATTCTGGTTGGACCATTATACGACTCAAGCCACCCTCCTAAATTTGAAAATGGTGTGTTACTAAAACCATAAGCCAGTCATTAGTTTGTAAGCCCAAACAAACATTATGCACAAACATCTAAGCCAAATACTGTATGTAGTAACCGTGCTATAATTGAGTAAATGCTCTCCAAGCCGTGCATTAGTTTTTAAAGGCATGGCTGTGGTGGCCAAAAAGTGTGTGTGTGTGTGTGTGTGTGTGTGTGTGTGTGTGTGTGCACGCACGCACATGCACATCATATATATATATATACATATACATACACATACACACACATACATACAACTATTGTTTTATTTAGATTTATGTACTTCCTGCTATTCAGCTGCCTTATGGGTAAAACCCAACCTATGTACTGAATATAAAAATCGGACTTCTGTACTATCCCATTTCGGCAGGTTAAACAAGACTGCAAGTGCACTACATCAGTAAATCATTTTGGTATTTAATCACTGACAACAGGTCCTGGTCCTCAGCCTGAAGCAGCATCGTCTAAGTGTGCTGTCGTAATTTCTTTGCTTTTGTAGTTTCTGTCAAGAAACACTAGTTAGGATAAAAGATAATTGCACATTGATTTACTAATGAGATTCACCTGGCCTGCACAACGTGTGCAATTATAGAGAATTAATAAACACCCTTCGGATTCAGGTATTTGACAGTGCTGCGTTATAATTATTATTATTGAATTCCCTAGACTTTGGGGAATACACGTGGTTTTGTGACTGGTTCGCTGCCACCAAAGACACTTTACTTGCTAAGACAATAACTCAAAAACTATTTGACGGATTTTTTTTCAAACTTTGCAACTGCACTTTATATGTGCTGATTTGGAATTGATTAAATTTTGAGACGGACCACCCCAAAACTGACACATCACCGCCTAGTGGCCACGAAAGCAAGGGTGAAAGTGGACAACATTCGATCTTGTAAGGTTGATAAGTCAAAAAGTACAGTATTTCATAGATCTTATTACTGCTTCACAAAAACATTATTTGGATGAAGACCTGGTTCATTTTTAGACAAATTGCCCCAAAAATGAAGCAGCAGCGCTGTGTGTCAGCAAGGAAGGAAAGAGCAGATGCAGATGTTCTAATTTCGAGACAAATTGCACCAAATTTGGAGCAATGCCGCATAATAGCAAAGAGAAAGCCAGCTCAGACACTGGATTTTGTCAGCATGTTAACTCAAACTTTTAGTTTGATTTGTCCCAAATTTTGCAGGAATATTGTATGGTGAAGATCTGGAGCTGTTCTAATTTCGAGACAAATTGCACCAAAACTGAAGCTATGGCACTTAATGACATCAATGAGAAGGATGAGTTGATTAGAGGCATACTGTATTGTGAACAGGATCACTCTATTTTTTATTAATCTCTTTACTCTATGATCTTTGATAGTTCTTATTACCAATTCCCAAAAACATTGTATAGATGAAAATCTACACCTGAAAATACACACTTGGATGGACCCAAAACTAATCGCCTAAAAATTGGAAAATTTGATCTGCAATGACAGAGGGCATCTGACAGCAAAAATTGAGCCTGCAGTCACCATCTTGTGAACAGCCATCTGCCAACTAAACTTAATCTGTGTTGCGAACTCCCCAGGAACATTGTACAGGACAGTGATTCTCAAACTATGGGGCATGAAATGATTTTCTGATTGCTCCATAATAAAGTTCATATTGCTGCCTTGTGCCTGTAGCCTCTGGGATAGGCTCCGGAGCCCGCGCGACCCCGAACAGGATAAGCAGTTTCAGAAAATGGATGGATGGAAGTTTATATTGATTTTTCTTTGTTTCCCTCCCCGTTCGACAAATTTTATCGGCGGCAATCTGGTAGCTGGTTGGTGAAATGTATCTTGAGGAATTCAAACTGGTTTGAACAAGAATTTAAGTGTCTCTTTTTTTGTGAGGTGGGGAAAGTGTATCTTCTGTAGACAGCGGAATTTTGGTTCAGTGAAATTTATTTACTTAAGCTTGGCTAAATTTATCATGGGGGAATTTAATCATGTAACACATCCCTAGTCCAGTCCAGTCCAGTCCAGTCCAGTCCGTGGTGGCTTATGATAGCACAATGTATAGCTTGTGGGTGAAAATATCAGGGAACACACATAAATTCTAGCTCTTCCCTTTACTGTCTACAAGTCTTTTTGTATAAAAGTGTCAGTTAAATGTATGTACAGCATGCACGCAGGGGTGGAAAAAAAACTGTCCATCACCCCTCCTGGGCTGTATGTACCATTATTGTATCTGATCTAGTTCTTACTGTTATGTTACAGAAAATGCAGATGGAGCAAATGGAGAGCTGTCTGGGGAATACAGTGTTGTTGTTCTGACAGCTCCACTAATAATACTTACTGCATTTTTACTGGACTGTTGGGCACATTTAGTTATTAGTATGTGAATTAAGTAGTAATATGAAGATCTGTGCAATCCCTGGTATTACTACTGAGTGCATGTACTCTGCCTGCATGGATGATCGTCTGTGTCTTCATGGTGGTTTCTAATCCTTTGGAATAGGTTCATTATTTATATCCTGCACCAGATGTCCACCTGTGAAGTAAGCTAAATTAGTTACACTGACCTTTGCTGTCTGTCCAGAATTTGACTCCAGATTTGTTGTTTTTGGAAAACATCACCAGTTTGATTTGCCACCGTTATTTCTGGAAGCAGCAATGTCTTGTTACCAATTACACTTGTTTCTTCTAAGAAGTTTCTTAGATTTATGGTGAAATGTTAGACTTATTGATGAACTGAGTAGATTCGCAGTGTTTTTAATCATTAGGATGGAGTCACATTCAATATTTCTCTATGCTTTCAGCTTTAGTATAAAACTAACTTGGATAAGAACCCATTGTCTATACTGTGAATGGCTGCCATATTGTACACCTGTTCTTTCCAGACATTTCTGACAACTAACAAATCCCATTTTTTCTTTGATTTCTAGTCAGGAGAACAAAAACTGTTATGTATCCAGATTAATCTGATAGGAAGCTTTCAGCTCACAGTGTAGATCAGTGTGTGAAGGTTGTGTTTTAGCTGCCGCATATCATCTTTCTTAAACATAACGTTAAATAGTGTTTAGTGTAATATATTAGGGTTCTTTTATGTTTTTCATGTGACGTGTTCCTTTAGTGTTAGGGTGCTCATTTCTAAAGACATTTCTGTGGTACAACTGAGCAAAAATGATTTGCATAAGGTTCCTATTTACGTCATACCATAATAGCTTGCTTCTCCAGTAGGCTGAGCTAATTCTGAGGGCATTCTTTGTGACCGGATGTGACCATTAAGGTATTACACAAAAACTGGATGACTGGTAATAGAATATTATCATGGCTGGAAAAATATTGTCATAAATAGCCAGAAACGGAGAGAAACTGAAGTTCTTTCCAATCGTGGCTGTTAAGGAACAATAGTTTGGGTGAGTCATCCTAATCCACCAAGTCTGTCTCTGTTTTTGAGTACATTATTTTCCTCCTTGTATGGTGCGTTTCAATTGCTCTCCATAAAGGATTAATCCAGAATGCTTGCTACCTCAAGCTCCCAGTTTTGTGATGTCTTATTCACCTTCCACGAATAGCTAATGAAAAAATCTTTACTTATTGTCTCTTTTTTTGAAAGCCAGTTTAAAAACTATTATTTGGGTCTAGCAGCCCTGCTGTGTGTGTGTGTGTTTGTGTGTGTGTCCTGTGCTGCCAATTATCCCTTCAATGTGATAAAAAACCTGTTATGTAGATGTTGTGGGGACCAAAAGGGGAAACTCAGTTTTCTAAAAATCTGTCACTGCAATCAGAAAACTAAAAATGCCAAAAGTCTTGTATTTTGTTTAACTTATGGTTAAGCTTAGGGCTGGGTAGCGGTTAAGGTTTTTGATGGGAATTAAAGTTTTTCTCATAGAAATCAATGGACAGTCCCCAAGATATGAATACAAGTGTGTGTGTGTGTGTGTCTGCAATGTCAGTGGTATTTTTATAAATTGGTTAATAAGTATTAGTTGCAGCTGATCTTCTACAGTGAAGGAATCATCTTCACTCACTTTTCAGACACTTTCCCTACTAACTGAAATTACTTTCCTTTGCAAAATACTGAGATACATTACATAAGAATGTTGATTTGATTCAAATTGTCCTAAGGAGCTGACTTTTGAAATTTTAGTTCTTACTCACTGGCTCCCCGATAAGCCTTATTAGAGGTCTCCTTCAGCAGGTTACAGTGCATGTGAGGTGCCAGTAGTAGACTGCTGGCCTCATCTGATTGATTTCCATCTCTTCAGATAGACCCCCACCTGGCTGAAGTGGTACAGTTTGCCATTGGTTCCTTTCATCAGTATCTCATTGTTATGCTGGAAGACAGAACTGTCTCTATGGGGATGTCATCAAACAGAAGATGAGCAGTATTTAGCTCCCGTGTGTCCCAGGCCGCCACTTTCTGTCAGGACGGCAATTTTATGAATCGAAGAACTATGAAAGGTCTCCTCTTGAAGAGTATTTGATGATTATGGGCGGCAAATTGCATATTCCTGAACATTAGTTCAGGAGTAAAGGCCACACCAGTAAAGGCCTCAAACTGTTTTTCTTAGGGTGGTCGGTTTGAGAATATCTTCAGAATATAATTTTGTTGTTACCTGTATTTTTGACCAGTATCACTCATGATTGCTATGCTAAGTGAAAAATTAGTAAATGATGTGTTATTGTTAACCTGATCCTGGTATAATATGGCAGAAGATGCCCTATCTTTTGGGGCCATTAAAAAAACACACCACACCACACAAAGATAAATACAAAACTTTTCTACATTTTTTGCTTTTTGATTGCAGTCAGAGATTTTTTTTTTTAATTGAGTTTCTCCTTGTGAATAACAGGTTTTTATCACATTGTGGGGACATTTGGTTCCCACAATGTAATACATACATACATAACACCCCCCCTCCACACCATATGTTTATATATTAAAAAGACTGATGGGCATTTTCCATAGATTTTCTTTATCTAAATGCAAAAATAACTGTGTGTCTGTGTCTGTGTGTGGTACAGAGGGAGGCAGGAGACACTGGTGACCAGGGGTAGTAGGCTGATTGAGGTTGTAATCCCCAGGCCATCTGCCGCTCTCTTACACATAATTTATCTCTGTGCTGTGCTATGGGGGTGTACATTAAGAGCTGAACAATCACTGTTCTACAACAGGAAATTCCAGTTCCTCCACCCTTCTGCTGACCTCTCCACACAACCCCCCCAAACCAATGGATACCATTGAAAAATGGATACCACTTTGAGGGGGGCACAAATAATGTAGTAGTACACTCTTGCTTAGAGCATTGATAAACCGGTAACTAAGTGTTCGTTACATACTGATGTCATGTTCATTATCATTAATTAGTCATAATGGGTCATGTATTTCATGCAGAAACTATAATGAGCTGACAAAATCCCTCGTCCTTTACTATGGAAAATTCTGATCATCCAGTGCAGTGATCTCCATTTTGCTAGTTATGTCTTTAGCTCTGGTCACTACAGTGCTGGTGCCAGAACAGATCTGATGGGTGGGCCCAAGATTATTGAGGGGGTTGTCACAGTGGCTCATTTAGGGGGCTTGCGAATGCTCCCCATGACATTGACACTGTACTGCTATCTTTGAATATTGAGAAAGTTTAAGTGTCGAACAAGATCAACATGTCGGACCAATGCCGAACTGCGGCATTTTGGAGGATGCAATGAGCTGGGCATCTGAAGCACGGAGTGTCAGGGCTCAAAGTTGTCCATTGCTACCTGCTTTCAACACAGAGTACCAGTTATGCATTTTTCAATGGCTGGTGATGCTAAAACGGTGGTGAATTTCTAAGCTTATGTTTTTAACAGAATGTATTTATGTGGTTTGCTTTTGACAAGAAGCTACTTCAGATATGTCTTTGCTGTACTTTGACAAATATTGAGCTAAATTTGCACACAGAAACTCAGAAATGCATCGTTACCTTTTAACTTTTAAAGCATCAGCTAGCATAGTTTCTGCTTTAGGTATCACATTCTGAATTGAAAGAGGTGTTTGTGACGTGGTCTCATACAGGATTTTGCCTAGACTGTAGGTGTCATCTGTCATTCTTCGACTTAATCATCTGGCATCGATTGCCGTTAGTTGCCCTTTGTCCTTATGATCGTATCAAAAAGCGGTTATTTTTGTTTTTGTGTATGAACATGGAAGCAGTCTGTAAGGGACATTTGATTTGATCTGTAGATCTTGGGAAGTAGTTGTTTAAAGTTGTGAGAGGGTCAAAACAGTTGTATGGTCACTAGCTGTAAATGCAGCCTGAGGGCATGCAGAGCTGTCACTTTGGTCAAAGACCAATGGCAAAGAAGCTATTAAGGAACAGAGAGGGCCTGCCAATGTGAATGGAAGAAATGTCACACTGCACCTATGTATGTTATTAATGCTGTCACTGTTAGGTGACACTTCTACATTTAGGTGTTCCTTAAGGCGAGGTGTGTGTTTACCTAGAACTGCATCTTGTTTATACTTGTGTACTTACACACTTAAACATAAATGCTTAAATTCCCATTTAGATCCATAGAACATGCAGTATGATGCTATTTTAATTAGGGGTATTTGGCAGTCAGAAGAATATTGGCTGTAGTTGCAGTTATTTGTTGATGACCAAAAGCATGTGTGTTAAACTTTCCTGCCAGGCAATAAGCATGCAGAATATTTGGATTTCCTGTCATTTTATTATTAGTTGTATTGTGATTTCTTGAAATATGAAATGTATTTAATCAGTTTGTATTCAGGATATACTGAATTGCTGCTGTTTAATTCAATGTAAATTATTAGTTTTGTAATAGACTGGAAGAAAGGGTCCAAATGAAAACGACTGTAGCCATGACATTCCACGTCTTTAAAACATTCTGGGAGAAAATGGGCATTTAGGGCTGGTTTCTAGCAAGCTGAATTCCCAGCAGATCTTTTTGAAATCTGTTAAGCCCCTTCCGTCTGGCAGGGCAATAAAAGTAACATCATATGGCTGGAATCATTACATTCACTTCTTTCTGCTGGAAGAATTTAATTCTCATAGAGCTATTGGCAAGTAATGGACATCAGAGTCCATGTGTGGTTTTTATTGCTGGCCTACAGATGTGGCCATCAGCTGCCTGCTCTTTACATCAGCAGCTGCTGAGTGAGGATTATCAGCTAAAGACGGAGTGATATTAGGAGTGTGGTGCATTAGGAGCGGGTATGAAAAACAGAAAACAAAATTCATAGGCGTGGTTTGCTTGGAGTGTGTTTAGGCATCGCAGGACTGTTCTGGTTCATGAATTTCTGTCACATTTAAAACGGTTTGGGATTCTGAAAATTTCTGAATCCACATTTTCAAATACCATAATGTTTGTTTTTGTATGTATGTATGTTTGTAACTGTTACACAATAGTGGTGGATACCAGAAGTATATCTTGCATTATTGTAATCCTGTTTTGAGTGTTCAACTTATTTAACTTATAAATAACTTAAATTTAGTTTTTCTAAATCGCTTTTGTCTCTATATTGTAGTTGGTCTTGCTGCTTATTTGAAATTTTTACAGGTTTTTACGGGTGTGGCAGTCTCAGTCTTCTGACCTATCATGAACATGCGATGGGGAAACCTTTATGAATAGTTTAAAGTTGTTACTGGCTTTGGTGGTAATATGGTATACTGTAATCTTTTTAAGTCTTGGGAACAGAATTAGCCAGGACCACCCCCCCCCCACTCAGTTTTATCACCAGACTAGCCTTGTTTTTGAAAATACTGTCAAAATATCATATACCACATTGTAAAGTAACACCAACAGTGACTTGCTTCTTGATGGTTTTTTTTTTATTAAAGAAAAGTGCAAATTCTTCATTTAAGGGGCCATATAATGATTCTTTCCTTTACTTTTATTATACTGTATAGTTTTAGGTGCATGTAAACTATCTTCAAGTAGCTCTCAAGAAGTAACTCTCACCACAGAAAACACTTTTCTGTAATCTGCCTGATAGGGCTGAACGATTTAGGGAAAATATCTAATCGTGATTATTCTTGCCATATTGCAATTGCGATTTGATTTGCGGTATTTTATACATATCAAGCTTCAGTTCAATATTCAGTGTGTAATAGATTTAAAACGTATTACGCAGCATTGCCACATGATAGAGCATCAAAACAGTAACTGGTCTATATTGCAAGAATGAGAACTTAAACATGTGAATTGCTTCCAACATGTATTTATTGCTTTTTTAACCCTTGTGTACAGAAGCTCAGGTCATTTTAAGCTCATTTTAAAATCATGTTTGTGTGTGTTTTAGTATTTGTAATTTCCCGTTCCAATTACCCTGATGATTGTCACACTGCTGCCTTTGTTGTGTGTGTGTGTGTAGTGACCAGGTCTCTTTTTCTATGTTCCTAAAATGTGCAGTGAACTTCTCATCTTGGTTTCTGCTGGAGTGATACTGAGTGTTCTTTCTTTGGACAGATTTGCCTTCTTTCCTTGCTTTGTTTTCTATTTTTTTTCCCCGTTTTCCATCGGCAAAGCTGCATGCCAGCAGTGCTTCCTTCCTGCCGCAGCCAAATTTGCTTTTGTGTTCTTTTTTTCCCCCTCTGGGTTATCTTGCCAAGAATGTGTTTTTGACTTTGTCCAGAAAGCTAAGGAAAAACATATTGGTAATGATGTTTATGTTTAATTAAGCAGGACTTGGTGTGCATGACTCTCTCATGTAGGTGTGTATTAGGATTGTCTCCAGTTTCACAATACTGAAACCTCAATGGATGGTTTATCAGACGATTCCGTAAAAGGACTTTTCTCTGCTGTGCCCCATAGACATTCTACAGGGTAATCTGGGGTTGAGACTTGGTACTGCCTGTTATCAAAGGGACATTTTTGAGTGTTCGAGGTCATAGCTTTTTGAGATGAGGGGTCATTAGACTCGGATCAGATTATGACCCTCTGAGATGCATGTCATATCGTCCTGTTATTTCCGGATGGGCTCTTGCTTTGTTGAAGTCAGAGCTGTTGAGTATGCAGTTATAGCAGTTTTTTTGTGTTTACTAGCCAGGAGATTCTTTTGGTATCAAGTACATGATTTTGCACACATAATGTCTTATCTTAGACAGCGTGGGCACTGAGATGAACTGTCCTAACTGCTGGAAGTGGTGTTTCAGCAGCTGTTCTTTCATATGGAACATATGGGGAAAGTGCCCACACCCACTAATTGCATCTTTCTAGCTGTTTATTAAATGTCTTTTCATACCTCCATTTGTATAAGTACAAAAGTTGCGATTTTCAGTATAGAGTCGGAGAAGTACTGATGAATTCCTGAATTATTATTATTATTATTATTATTATTATTGTTGTTTGTTTTTTTTATATTTTCCACATGAACATCACAAGCATTCGTACGGAAAGAATTCCATTCTTTAAAGAAATGTGGACATAAGTGCACATTACTGGTGAGCCATATGATGATAATTTGTCACGACAGGTTGTAGTTGTATCTATGATAAGCCTTTCAGAGTTATCAAAAACGATACAGCACTACATTTACATATTAAACCATGGGTGCTGTTGAGAGGTGAGGCTACCCAGCCGGCACGTGACCGCCCGTCAAAGTTGAAATGTAGCTGAAATAATATCAGTTGTTGAAAAAACATTGAAATGATGTTTAATGCTAATGGTTGTACAAAGGTCAATAAAATACGTATAAATTAATGTCGAAGTTTTAACAAGATGAATTTGAATCGACCTAATGTCTTCAACAACATACACATAATACAAATTATTATGATCATTATATTTTAGCATTTTTATTATATTTTGATCATAAGACCACTTCAAAAATGATCTGTCCATGTATGCCCTATTGAGTATTGTCCGATTAGTGTTGTCATGATACCAAAATCATGACTTTGATATGATACCTGACTAATGTATTTCAATACCGATACGGAAATGATACCACAGCAAAAAACTAAAACATCAGGAGAATTAATGGATGGATAGATGACAGAACACGGAACTTCAAATCATTTGTTTTTTATTAATTAAATAGGCCTAATAACTTATTTTGTAAATAGGCCTATTAGTCAAATTAAAGAAAATATGATCTGTTTTGTCGCTGGTACAGAGCCAAACTGAACATGGTTTAACGAAACTAAAATTATTCAATTGCAGCTACTAAGCTATACAGCCATTGAACATTAAACCTCTCACTACAAAGTCTGTGAATTATCTTCAATACCCGGGTCATGACTTCTGCTAAGAGACATTGCTGTTGAATTTTTCAAATGTGTTTTTTCTGGCACTTTACCACAGAAAGAATGTCATTCACTCCCATTATATTTGAGAGGAGACCGACATTTCTACGGTCAATATCTCCAAAACAAGGCAACTCCCAGCAGAACAATCTAGATGGATAGATAGCACTAAAGCCCTCTAACCCATATCTTTATTTAGTTTTGGGCTGAACTGCTCCTTTAAACAGGCTACCATTGCTCTTAATTTTGCTTCTCAAACTGAAGTGGTAAAAAAGTTTGCTTGTCACAATATAAATCACGCTCGTTTGACATATTTGAGAGACAGCCCTGATAATTGTTATGTATCACATTCGCTAACCTGTCGCTCTAAATTCTGTAGATAAGTCGGTATGTCTGTAGGGGAGATGCGTTGCCATATTTCGCTTCGTACGTCCCTTTTTTCGACAAGTGTGTATATATGCATTTATATAGGTTACATGTGCAGTGACATCCCATATTCTGTAACTGGATTTTAGAGATGCAACATTTTCACGATTTAAAATAATTTAAATAAGGTTTGTTGGCATTTGGACTCATTAGTTGACTATGTGATGAGCAGTTAGATTTGTGTTTTTATTTTTAACTAATATGAGTTGCTAAGAAACAATCTTGCCAAGACTTTGACTATAATCAGCGATGCACATAACTGGTACGCAATCAATGCATACTTGCGCATTGTGACAGTGCAAGTGTATACTTATTTTACGTGGATTTGCACTGATAAGAAATTACCATGCATTATAACCTTTATATTGCAAATGAAGTACGAATTGGCATATAAATGATTAAAATGTCATTTATTGCCATATCAACGCAAATGCGCATAAAATACCTACGCGCTTTCACTGTTACAACGATTGATTGCCGCATGTGTCAATTTTAAAGGTGAATGCGTACTTTCATACCAGTTATGTGCATCCCTGACTATAATTCAGTAACATATTTTCTCTCATGATTTGCACAACGATTCAACTCATAGGGAGTAATCTTTAATAAAAATCCAAATATAATCTCTATGACTTCCTTCCTAAGAAACTTGCTGGATTGTTTGAAGAAATAAAATACATACACATTGATACTGCTACATTAACGACAGGTTGTTGGTTCAACTTCAGCAGCCTTGGGCGTAGAATGGTTGCCTAACACTTCCAAGGGCAGGGGCTCCAATCCTGCTGTCACTCTGTGTGAATAGAGCTTGCATGTCCTTCCACAGAGATACAGTTAGGTGAATTCACTCTTCTAAGTTGCTCATGGTGTGAGTTTGTATGCTATCTGATGGCCTGGTGTTCTACCCAGGGTATTCTCTTGCCTCTCTGGGTCTTATGCTGTTCAGAGTTGCAATTTCAATGTTGATTAATTTTCCAAATTCAACGTTAATTCAACATTGGCGTAAGGCCTAAATTCACCCATGTTAAAAAGTAAGATGAAACAATGTTGCAGTATCAACACTGATTTGTTTTTCAACCGTGATTCAGCCTTAATCCATGATGTTGATTCACTTGTGAATAAATGTTGAAATGCCAGCTGGGTAGGCTGAGCTTCTAATGAATACCCAGTAACAAAAGCACTACTTAACACTTTTATTATAATGACAGAACAAACCAGCAGACGCCCATCACGCGATGCTTGCATGTTCGGAGGCTGCAATAGTACTACAACAAAAGCAGACCAATATGAATCAGAGCAATTTCAGCCTGCATAACGTCTCAGTATGTCTTGTTTTTTATCAGTTGTCTGTCTCAGTCAATCTCAACTTGGTAAATAGATCTCGAACTAAAACTTAACTGCGCTTTTCTAGCCATTTAGCTTATTTGGGAACAAAAAAAGGTTGTTATTTGTACTGGTATTGCCCTCATATCATGCAGTAAACAACACATGACCCGTAAACTAGTTGGCTGCGCTGTTGAATAAACAGTGTGTAGTATAGCTTATGGATAAGGATTGGTTCCAAAAGGGGTTCTACTTTTGATTGTGTGGAAATACTTTGGATTTGCAAAGTCCAACATGGACCAAAAAACTGTAATTTACAGACTTTGCAAAGATACAGTTTGTACAACAGGTGGCAACATAACAAATTTTATCTATTATTTGTTGTAAACTTAAGAACTTCAGAAGAGTAGAGTTATTGACCCAATGGATAAATGTAAATTTGTAGTCATAACATTGTAGTATTAAAAAAATTAAAAAAGCACTTTTGAGTCAGTTTCATTTATGTGTGCAGTATTTCACACACCTAAATAATTAACTTTATTATTGTAATGGTATGTAGTGTTTCTTCTAAGGATAAAGTTGCTGGTTAAGTGTTTTAATAGTCAGTTAACATTACTACATACATTCCAGTTTGGTTGGTTTGTAAACAAACAAAAAATTCATCTATATCATGGATCATGATTCTAACCAAGAATATTGTGATATGCCCACACAAAAAAGGCTTTTTGCAGCAAAATATGATCCCCTTGGCAGAAGTAATCCAGCCACGAATGGCGTGAAAATGCCTGTGGCTGTCTGGTCATCTTGTTTCCACTATGTTCAGAATTTCTTCTAATCTCAGTTTCAAAGCCCATATTTCTTCACACCTGCCATGAACTGTCTTATTATAGGAAATGGTGTTCCTTTGTGCAGTTGCATCTTCTCCCTCTCTTCCCTGTTTATTTTGGCACTTTGAAATTCACACGCTTAACGGTGTCGCCTTGGTAAAAAGCTGTGTGATGTAACGTGTGGCTAAATCATGGAATGACTGAGGCCTTAAAGATTCTCACGCTCTCAGGGAATCTTGTTGCCATGGGTCAGCTGGAACTTGAAATGGTAATAATAGGTTTGAAAATTGCTTCCTGCTATGTGACACTTGAAGGACCAGATAAACATCAGAATTCCAACTTCAAATAATATTAGAGTGAGTGTTCATATATTAATGGATATGGAAACTAATTCAATTGAGATCTGAATTCTAGATTTTTAAGGCACTAAGGAATAAGGAAAACATAAAGAGTGTTCTGGAACGGTGGTTTTTACAGTGTACTATACCAAGAATTTTCCTTGTCAATTAAATCTGCTTCCCTGTAGTGCTGTTTTATTGCTTTTTATTGCATTTGTTTTGTTATCTTGAGCAGATTATAGTTTGAACATAGGCTGCATTACACATACACTGTATGTCATTTCTGCAGTTCTGTTACAGTACACGCATTTTAGTGCAGGTTTTAACAGAATCCATGTCTTAATAGAAGTTCTTCAACCATTCAACCTCAAAGGTGCTCAGCTGACTTTCTGCAGCAGTAAATATTATATCATTTTATAGATTAATTTTGCCCAAATGAAAAATGACATTGACATAATTATTGGATGAGTTGTGCGATGATTCCAAGTACTTCATTCCAGTTTGTTATACCTGCATGTTACTTTAATTAGCTGACCTGACTAGTCTCTTAAACTGTCTGTGTCTCTAACGATGTTTTTTTTTTTTTTTTTTCTTTCCAGTAAAGAAAGCCAAGCTACAAGGACCCCCGGGTAAGTGACTTCCCTGGGAGGGGGGATACACCTCTGCCCTCAGTGAAATAACATCAAGGTGTGTGCAGTAGTGAAATTCAAAAAATTCTGCTTGTGCTGCAACTGACATTTCATTTCATTTGAAGTTCTGTTTTGTATGATGTTTGGAGAATCTTGGAGTAGGCAGTGACCTTTTGAACTTTGGAGCCTTATCTCATGAGAAGCGGGCAAACATAAACTCCCGGTGCTAGTGTTACAAGTTGTTTAGGGTCTGTCTTTCTAACACCTGTACATCCATCAGTCGTCCATAATTGAAGTAGTACGACTGTTAATTCCCAGATTTGTGTATTATGCAGGTGCCCCTATCCTCACCCCTGTCAGTGTGCGGAGTTTGCATGTTCTCCTTGTGTTTTCATGGGTTTCCTCTAGCTGCTCCATGTTCCAGCCCATACCATACAGTTTTGACTCTGCTGCATTAGCTTCCCATAGTGTGTGATCGTATGCGAGTGCATTCCTTTTGTTGCACCGGCATCTGGTCCACGGCTGTCTCTAAGCATGTTTCAGGCTTCCCAGGATAGACTTCAGGCTAACTCTCACCTTCTATTAGATGAATGGTGATGGCTTAAATGGAAATACAGCATAGCTCCACTGTTATCTTCTCAAGATTACAATTTCTTAGAGTTCATTTCCTGCAACATTTTCACTGTACTGTTTAGTAGAAGTAGTCTGCAGACTGCTGTATTGTGAAACCTAATATTGTTTTATCTTCAAATGAGAGAGATACTGTTAATCTTTGCAGTCAGGACTATGTGCTGATAGCTTGTAGAAAATATAGGTCATACCACTTAAATTGCCTGCTGCCTAAATCTTCAATTGTTTGCTCTCAAGGTTAAGATTTGATTCTTTAAGCTGTTGTGTTCTTGTTTCATTGCTTCACCCAGCTTATTTGGATTCCCTCTATTGTTGTTTAAGCAATGCAACAAGGTGTGGTGGTTTTAAGAAAAGTTTTAGAACTGTGCAAATCTTGTCATGCAATAGTCCTGAAGCTAAAATTTTTACATTTTATTTAGTAAATTAGTTTACATCTGAACTAGCAGGTGAAATGTATTACACAAAAAAGACTTTGGTAAGTTTTGATATTGAACAAAAACCAGCATATTCTGTATTTCAAATTCTCTTTCTTATCAGTTTATTGATTTTGTACAATTCTATACAGACAATGATGAGAATGTCCAAAGAGCATGATGAAGTGTAAAACAGATAATGTGGTATAGATGTTAAAGATTCTTTGTTTGCTTTTGGGGCTGATGTGGTCCTGGTAATAGGGTTTCCAGGCCGCTGTCCTCTGTTCATTAGACCCAAAAGTTAGGGTACCTTTAAACTGAGGAATTGGTAGTAAGTAGAAGTTACTATCATGAATGCAAATATAAAAATATTAATTAAAATTCACCCTTAAAAAAATCTGAAAACCCAATGGATGTTATGTAGATATAAAGCTAACTTTACTGTACTGCCTGGTATTCGAGCTTGAACATCTGCTGAATACTGTAATATTGATTCTTTGCAATTTTTAATAAATCTGTATAAAATGACATAATCTGAAAGTTAAATAGTGTGCATTGTCCCCTACAGACTAATGCTTAAAGCACACTTTATGGACATTACTGGTTTGTGTCATTTAGTTAACCCTACCCTTTGTACTTTATAAGGACAAAGTGGTGTTAATAATGCTAACTAGTCTTGTTACCATACCAAAATTTCAAACTTTGGTACGAGAAAAGTATCAAAGAAAAGTATTGAAATTTGATTCCATTTTCAATGGTATATTTAATGGCATATAATGCATTTCAAGAACAAAATTATTTCAATATCCATTTTGAATGCAATGAAAACCTTTCAACCCTTTGTAAATTCACATCACTACTGTATATTTAAAAAAAACTGCATCACATTGTCAGTCAAGGCATTGTATTAAGTACAGTAGTACACATTGTAATCACGCTGTTATCTTATTCAGATATATTCACAAACAGTAAATAATTAAAAACTATTAAAAATTAGATGTTACTTTACATTAACATTACAATGCATAATAGAATAGGTTTACATTATTTTCACATGTCTTCTTTATCTTATATCTCAAAGCACAAAAACTTGTAGCAATTGCATGAGTCTAAAACTTTGTATTCGAATGATCATTACTAATCAACACAACCTCGCAAGATTGTATTAGCAAACCACAAGCCACAGGTAAAAATAATTGCAGATCATTTTCTTAATGTGGAAATGTTTAACTGACTGCAATAAAAGTTTTTATCCATAGAAAAAATGCACATATGCAAGTATTTCCAGATGCCACTCCTTCTGCACTCTAAGCGCAGTGATGAAAGCTCTGATACTTCTGAACGAGTCATCTCACACACCCGATGCGTGAGACTGCACTCAGGTCTAGGCGTGCTCATTGGTAGCTGGTGAGCCTCAGGGGTCAGAGTGACCCAGAAGTGCAGGCTGCAGAATCGATACCATAAAAAATGAGTTCTATATATGATAAAATCAATATTTTCAGGACTTTCAATATCTTTGACAACTCTAATGGTAATGCAAAAGTATTGCAAAAGGGCTTGATTTTTTTTTCTCCTTTTTTTCTTCTCCCAGCTGATGATTATTACCAAAAATAACAGCAAATCGCAGGTACAGACTGGAATATGGTGAAATTTGACGTTGACTCTTGAGGTACCAGTGCATCACAGTATCAATAGTGTCCCTCTCTTTCCATTATGCCCCTTCTTATTATTATTCATTATTGACTTGGTTGGGCGTATTTTTAAGATGTAATATGGAAAATGTATTAGTTTTTTTCTTCCTGGACCTTTTAAAGTGTTTGTGTATCATTATGAAATATTTATGCTCATTTTATCTTGCCATTGCACTTTATTACACCTGGCAAAACTGAAAACCAATAAACTTTTATGAGTCAATATTAAAACCATTATTCCACGGTCTGGAATATCTTGGTTTATCTGTAAAACAGAATTGGGCTTTTGTGATTCTTAACCCTCATTATAATGTCTATACCTACTATACAGGAAGGACATTTCTCAGCTACGGTGATTCTTCCTTATGAAGTGGCTTGACTGCTGGGAAGGTGTGTTTGTCCTGGCTGAATGAACTCGTGTGACTTTCCATGTTTGTTTAGGAGGTTTTTTCTTTAGTTTCACGGTCAGGTTTTGTGCTGCTCAGGGTTACTTATATTAGCAGGTGAAGCCTATATTTACACAAGGGTTTTGTGTCAGCTTTTGTTTCTGGGTGTCAGATTCTAAATTCATTTTTTACTAGTCTATTAGAATACTAGACATTAAAATGAAATTATATAGCAAAAATCTTGAGTCAAGCAAAAGGTTTACTAAAAACAGCTTCTCATTCAATTAGGTTTACACCTGGTTTAATAATTTCTATCAGAAGAACTTATGTTCTTATCACTACTGATGAGATGGATCCCATTTTTTTGTGTAAAGTTGATTTCAGTTTTGTTGAAACGGACATTTTGGGTTTATATAACAGTTCTGTATTACATTCTATTACAGTATCTATATTACAGTGTGTATTCATGACTCTTGCTTGTTTTAAGTTCTGCCTTTAACCTAATAGGGCATTATTAAAGAATGCTGTGATTCCTGGGCCACCTATCAAGGGTTCTTGGTGTATATCCTCAGCAATAGATTTTTTTGATAGATGAAGGGTTTTATTACATCCTAGGGTTAATAGAAACATGTAGTTCTGTTCCTTGAATACTCTCGGTGACAAAAAAAAAGTTAAGCACCCAGACGCAGTGGTGATTCGCAAATTCACAGATGCGCAAAAATCGAATTGGAACTGAAGTTATTTGCATACACGATTTTTTCGCACATTGGCATTCATTTGTTTTTCAACAGATAATCGTTTCTCTTATATTGATGTTACTGTTCTTATTACTATCATTATCCACTGTATACTTGCGCAAACAGGCAGGGTTCAGCAATGAATGTAAAGGTTCCAGGATGTTTGCTGGATGTTTTTATAATGACAGTAACATGGGAGTATTCACTTTGCACTATTGTGATGTGCTATCGTAGATTTGTGTCAACAAGCCTGTGAGGAATGGGGAGGGTTTAGTTTCCACCTAACTGCATTTCTTATATCACATACTACGAATGTGAAATACTAAATATGTTCTCTATTTATGTGTAAGAAGTACAAGTAATCCAGGCATATGTGTTTGTTTTATTCATTTTATATATAGGTATTGTATTTCCATTGCATAAAAACATGTGTATTTTATGGGTTTTTATAATGCTATTAAGCAGCATGCCACCTGTTGTCCTTCAGTGTGTGACCAGAGGTTTCTCATTTTATGTGATGGCGTGATCATTTTCTTGTTTGCTATGCTGGCATGAGGATACCAGGATCTGAACTTGTATGCAACCCTATTTTTAGGTACAGTTTGACCTCACCTTTATTTTTATTCATCTATTTATTTTTAAATCAGATCAAGAATTTATTGAACTGTAGACTTGAAAACCAAAAATGATAGGGTGGACTTATATTTTGTAATGTATGTACTACAGTGTTTTGAATTTAACAAGCCAGAAACTATTACCTATGCTTAATATTACCTCTCACCTCCATGGTTCTGCTGCTGCTAGAGCCCTGCAGTTAAGCAAGTTGGCCTCTCTCATTTGGCTTCAGTGAGTGAGTCTGTGCCCTGCAGTGATGAACTGGACTGACGTGCTGTCCAATGTGCCTTATGCTACTCAGGATAGACTTCAGGTCTCCCTGTAACCCTGTACTTGAAAAGCAGTTGGATGGATGAATGGATTGACTGATGGGAACCATCAGGAGGCCAAAGAAACCTGAAGCCATGAATAAGTGACATACAGAGAGCCTTGAATGCATCCATATACAGTGCAGGGGCTTGCAGACCTGTTGCAAAAGAGTTTTTTTTTCTGCTTCCGAAGTCTCCGTTGTTTATTAGCTGACCTAACACTGTCTCCGACTGCAGTGCCAGAGTGTCTTTTAAGCTTAGTCTTAGGACTCATAAACTTCAGGTATAAGCCAGATGATCTGTATCAAGTACTCCTCATGCAGCTGCTGTTGTGCATTATTGTTTTTTGTCATGCGTTAGTAAAATCTCATACTGTCTCTTGAGCAAACAGCTGCTTTGTATCCAGACTGCCTTTGGGCTATCATGTGAATATGTAAGGGTCTGCCTTTGAGAGGAAAGTAAAGCATTTCACCTGTTACCTGGATACCCTTGGGGCCTTGGAGGGTGCCTCATGGATGCCCAAATGCTGTGTGAATTCAGCAACGCCTGCTCTCCAACTGGCCCTGTTTGTATTATTTGTTTTATTTTAGAGTCAACAACCATCAATAATGGATACATGTACACCACAGGAGACAGAGACTGTCTGCTTAAAGTTTATTTTGGATGGTTATCACTCCCCACCTGGCAAAATGACTGACACACACTGGCCAGCTATCAACCAAAAATGGCACACATTCTAACTTGTTTAATGGCGTTAAACATACCATTGTAACTTTTATTTGTGTGGCTTTCTTGACTGTATTTGACATTTAAGGATTTGCTCAATGATACAGAGCTCTGTTTTACTGTTGGTGCAATGGCTTAGACTTGGAGCCAACTTGTCCTTAAGAGACAGATCTTTGAACAGATTGGCTGGCTTATATGGAGAGGTGGACAGTTCAGGTCCAGAAAGTAAAAACCCAGACCAAGATTCTGATTCAAAAAACCAGTTGAGTACTCCATGACTGTGACTCTTTATACTCAACTGGTTGGTTAAAACAGCATCTTGGTCTGGATTTTTATTTTCTGCACCTGAACACTCTACCTGTGCTTGCATATAACTACCATTCTCCATATTTGCTTGTCCTATGCAGGATTGCAGGGCTCTGCAGCCTATCTTGGAAGCAATGGGTGCCAAGCAAGGAATAACCCAGGATGTGGCACCAACCCACTGCAGGGAGCACACACCATTCACACACACATTCACACCTATGGGCAATTTGGCAACTCCACCTCATCTTGGCATGTTATTGAACTGTGGGAGGAAACCGGAGAACCCGGAAGAAATCCCACATTGACACAGGGAAATGCATGCAAACCTGAACCCTAGTTTCCAGAGGTGTGAGGAGATCATGCTAACCACAGCGCCACCGTGCTGCCCCTACGTGTAATGACCTTTGATGTTCTGTACAACAGTTCAATTTACATTGAAATCGACTTCAGACCTATGTACAATAATCTATAGATATGGAACTCAATTTGTTTATGCTGTTAACATGAAAATGTTCATGTATTGGAATAATTTGGTGTTACAAACTTTTCTTCTGGAGTTCAGGCCATGACATTTTTGCTCTTCTTGTTGACATTAATGAGTCTGGCCATTCCTCTCTGATCGCTCTCATTGACTAGTGATTTTGCCCTCAGAAATGCCACTGACTGGATATTTTTGTTAATTGTATGGTTTTCTGTAAACTACAGAAACTGTAGTGTGTGACGGACTGTTTCTAATTTGCTGGAAGTACCACATCTGGCACCAGCAATCATGCTCTGTTGATTTGTGACTCTTGACCCTGTCTGTGTGCTCTCTGTATTAAGTTGCGGCCACATGATTCTCTGTTTGCAGGAGCAAGCTGTTGACATTAATGAGCAGGTGTAATAAAATGGCTGCTGAGTGTGTGTGTGTGTTTGTGTGTTTGTGTGTGTGTGTGTGTGTGTGTGTGTGTGTGTGTGTGTGTGTGTGTGTGTGTGTGTGTGTGTGTGTGTGTGTGTTTGTGTGTGTGTGTGTGTGTGTGTGTGTGTGTGTGTGTGTGTGTGTGTGTGTGTGTGTGTGTATGCACAAACACACTCACACACATGCAAGGGGGGACTGGAGAAGCTGATGATTAAAACTTTTGGCATTGTTATAGGCATGGTGTGTACATGCGGATCAGAAACCGAGGCAGGATTAACCAGGTTTTCTAATGAAATGGAGTACGGCTCAAATAGGGGGACCTGCAAAAGTCTTGCTCCCCCACTGCTGTTTGCTTATCTTCCCTCATCCATCAGGCAACGGGGATGTGCGCATGCTATTAGCGGAGATGGGTCGTGGAAGAGTGATCCATCAGATCGTCACCATAGAGACGCTAGCTGATCTCTCTGGGCACCTGGAGTGCAGTTATAGTCTCTGTCTGGGCACAATGCAGGGGACTGATTTTGACTTCCTCCCCTGCTGGAAAGTTAATGATACATTGACCCCCAGGACCCCCACGGTTACTCTTTCTACTCCATTATGGTTACTTTGGTCTTTAGTTTTGTTATACTGCTCTTTTGCTCAAAGTTTGCACTTCTTGTCTGTTCTTGTCTGTTACTAGTATTTTGACTATAAGATTTAAACAGAATACCTTTGTGTTTTCGTTGGTTGAACTGTTTTTCATAATTTATCCAGCTGGTGAAACTATTTGCGTCGATCACAACGTTTGCTTTCAAAAGACAAGTTACATAAACTCCTGCTTGCATATCCATGACTAGTCAAACAGCTAAGTTTGTCCGCCTTTCAGTTATGATTCAGGGATCTTGCCAGGTGTTTGTGTTTAATTGGATGCTTTCATTATTTATTTCCATTCTTGATAGCATTGGGAAATTAGACAGGTGCTTTGTCATGGTTAGACACATCCAAATTTCACCTGCCTGCAGGTGCTATACTTACATTTTACAGTCCACTATCTTCAGTATTTACTCAAGAAACTACCTTGAGTAATTTAATTGAATTATCTGTTTCATACAGTACCTGTCACTTTTATTCAAAGACTCTAAAGAGTGAAAGAACATTTAATTATGCAGCTTCAGTTTCAAACTTTTACATTAGTATATTGGCTTGTACAATCAAACAGATAATGGTTTTTGTGGTGTTGGGCATTTCAGGTCCAGAAAATACAAATCCAGACCAAGATTTTCTTTCTACCAACCAGGTGAGTACGCTGAGACTGTGACTCTTTATACTCAACGGGCTGGTAGAAACAAAATCTTGGGCTGGATTTGTAGTTTCTGCACATGAAATGCCCAGTACTGACTATTTGTCTCTCTTAAGGGTACAACATTTACTCTGCTGGGGCTTAAAACCAGAATCTGATTACATTATTATCTTATCTGCTCTTTTACACCACCTGCTGTCCTATTTGGTGAATTAAGTACATTTAGGTCTTCTTGCGAGAAACAGATTTATAAGGAGGAGTAAAAAGAATTTGGTATGAAACGGTTCAGTAGTTAATTAGATGGTGTGGTAGATCAGTGCGTAACACAATTAAATCCCTCCAACACTCTGTGTGTTGCATGGAAGGTGCATGTTCTTCCTGTTTTGTAGGGATGTAACGGCACAAAATTCACGGTTCAGTATACGCCTTGGTTTCAGGTTCATGGTTCGGTGCAATTTCGGTACAGCAGGGAACACAGAATTTTGTTTTGAAATTGTTTATTAAAACTGCAAACACAGTTAGGCAATGTGTCTTAGTGTATTGGGATAAAAACCTAAAACACCTTATCTGTATGAAAAAAAATATGTAAAATGAAGAAAATTGTCTAGATAAGGCTACATCATAACTGTCATAATGAACTAAATCCTGTTTATTCGTTCTGCTGACCCTAATCTCCTTTCTCTTCCTAAAATCACTAATTACCAATATTGGGGTGACAGGACCTTTTCTGTTACTGCCCTCTCTCTATGGAAATCCCTTCCTAGTGACATTAGGAACTCCTCATCTCTCTTATTTAAAAACTCTCTTAAGACCCATCTTTTCAAAATAGCCCGTAATTGTTGACAGAACTTTGTCCTGTTTGTTTGCCTAATGTGTGTATGTTTCTAGTTCTCTGATTTGCCTTTGTAAAGTGACTTCGAGTATCTAGAAAAGTGCTATATAAAATAAATATATTATTATTATTTATATCCCATGTTCTTTACTACTGTAATAGGGAGGTGCGGATCCATAATAAAGTATCGATTCTTTCAATGTGAATAATTTCATTCAATAAAATAGTGCCGTTTTCACCTGGTAAATTAAACATTTATATTATTGGGAGCAGGACATTAACTCCTACTAGGCAGGGGTGCCGATACGGATGAAGAAAGGGGAAGGTTGAAGAAACAATCGAGGCCCCTCCCCCCACTTGGCGAATTTTATCGTCATAGGGACAGTTGGGCTGGAGCCATATATTGGTATTAGGAACGGTGGGAGTGGGGGGAATTAATTTAATAAACAAACAAAATTTTGTGTATGTCTAGATATCACAGACACACACACACACACACTCTCTAAATATATATAATTTATGTATGTATGTATATATGGTGCCCCATCCTGGGTTGTTCACTGCCTTGAGCCCATAGGCTCCGGACCCTCCGTGACCATGAACAGGATAAGTGGTTGCAGATGATGGATGGATGTGTGTGTGTGTTTGAGATGTTTTGTGTTTGCAGGGGAGCATTGTTGGAAAATCAGGCATGGACGGTGTGAACACTTTGAATACATCTGGGTTGTCGGCACTGATGAAGGAAATGAAAAGCACTGGTTATGTCATCCGCTCGCTAATCCCTGCCACCCAGGCTGCAGTTCATGGGAGGCTGATCCCATCTAAACCATCTAAACTTGGTTTACAGGGCCCTGTATACATGTATAGCTGTTTTTTTTACGTGTGTGGGGCAGCAACTGCATTAAATTGCATATTTTGTAAGAATACAAAATTTGATTAAGGAATTTATATAGCATGGGGCATTTATCATTTGTTGTAATCAGACTTTGGGCTTTATTGCTATTAATTTACCTGTTGTAAGAGAAGCAGGATAATACATTAAATTAAATTTTATGTTTTCAAAATTATTAGTTTGTTTAGTGAACACAAAGTTTAAATGTTATTTTAAATGTTAAATGCTGAGCAATTCTCTGCACATTACAAGGACAAAATGTTCTGTCTGTGACTTGTCTTACAGAAGTGATTAGTGTGTAAGTGTGTGTTAAGACAGTACTATGTCTGTCATTCCTCTCTCTGCACAGCTGGAATCCAGTGAGTTTAACAAAGACTGCTGTTTTCAAAACTCCATTGAGTATTACAAGATTTTTTCTCCTCACAAATGAGGTATCTTGTTAGCCTTTTTGCAGACTTTTTACCTGCAGGCAAGTTACACATATCTCTCTTTGTCTGGTTGCTTGAGGAATCCGCATAGTATTTATGAGAATTTTAGTGATTTAGCAGATGACTGTGTATAATCCCTGTAACCCTGACCAGGATAAGTGTTTAGAAGATGGATGGGTGATATAATGCAGTCTGTAGCACTGATATTAATGGAAGGCACCATGATAACTTCTGAAGGAAGGGGTCGTATAAATGTGCATAATTATCATTATGATAACATACTTATCCCTTATGACTGAAGTGGATAGTGCAGTTACAGTCTCTCTATGGCTTGTATTGATGTCTTGTTGAAAGGCATCATTTGTTCTCTAATAGACATTGATTTGAATATTAACAAGACAGCTTTGTGAAGTCTGTTTTGCAATGAAGAGCAACTGAGGAATTGAATATACATTGCAGTAAAAACAAAGAACAGTGGTTTAGGTGGGGGCAACATTACAAAGCCCACCCCAGCGTTCTGACAGCACAGGTGTGCAGCTATTCATGCAAACACACTTTGTCCTAATAAATAGCTCTTACTGCTTTTTTCTGTAATCATTTTTGCCAGTGAATTGCTGCTGTTCCAGGTGTCTCTCCCTTATGCTGCATCAGTCGTGAGCAAATGTCAAACTCGACATCTGATGTGCGATCCTCCACATTGCTCATTATCCAGGCACTAAGCAGGGATGTCGAAATCATAGAATTTAAACTCATAATCATAAGGTTGCTACATATTTATGGGCTACACATTGAATGTGTATCAATAGTAGTACTAATGTCAGTCATAGGCTCTGGGGTAACCCGTATTTTGATAAGCAGTTATATTTGCGAGGGCTAATGTCCATCACTGAACAGTGGTAGTTTAGTTTAGTTAGAATTACAGCTGCTTAAGTTACTAGTTTTCCCATCCTCTGAATAACTTTTTAATTCACGCATAGGTGTTTTTTGTTAAAATGAGTCAAACGTAATGCTACGTGTAATGGGTCTAGGAACATGGGGTCTAGGAGATGGGACTTACGTCATGCACTGAACACTCAGAGTGGTTGGAAAGGCTACCGTGGTGCTAGAGACTGAGAGAATGACACCACAGGCAGTTTTTACATGGCTCCAATCTTTAAGGCATGAAGTAATTGATAGTCTTTCATCCTGCAATCTCTGAGTGGCCTGCATTTGAGGACCTAGCACTCGAAATCCATTTTCAGCGTAAGTTGTAATGGAAAGACAATAAATCATATTGAATGAGTAATTGCTTGATAGGAAAAGCCTTAACGAAGTATGTCAGCCAGTGCCTGGGTTCCAGAAGGTGATACCCCTAAACATGCAGTATTTCCATTAATGTACTGGCATGGCTTTTTTTTAGGCTCCTGTCTGCGCTGCTGGTTCTCAGTCCCATTCATCTACTGGGTGTATGCCTGGCTTCTTCCATACCTTTCAGGCTTATAAAAACCATGCAAGCCATGAAATTAATATGAAGGAGCTCAGGATGCAAAAGTGTGTGTGTGTGTGTGTGTGTGTGTGTGTGAGGTAATTAAGTAATTAAGGACCTGGAACTGCCTGGGTGACTGTTAATTTGACTAACTGAATGTGTTTTTCTTTTATCTTTATTGCAGATAAGTTCAATGCCTATGTGACTTTGAAGGTTCAAAATGTCAAAAGTACAACCATTGCAGTTCGGGGAGACCAGCCATGCTGGGAGCAGGACTTCATGTTGTAAGTAGATTGACATATCTCACATGCACCACTTCATGCTTTCACGGTCTTTAGTTTTTAGCTTTTTTATTGTGAATTATTATTATTATTATTATTTATTATTATTATTATTAGTAGTAGCAGTAGTAGTAGTAGCAGTAGTAGTAGCAGTAGTAGTACTACATTCAATGCCAGGTTGGAATTACATTCGGAAGTCAAGCCACCTGCAATGTTTTCAGTTCTGTTTAAGCTGATTCCTGTCTGGTTTTTGCCCTGTATGATGAGGCCCATAGGCTTTCTGCTCTGCATGGAGGAGAAAATTGTCCCTAAAGTGTTTAGTGGGTCTCCCTGCGAGGGAATGAGTTTCTAAACGGAACGGTGTAATGCTGTATGTGTTCCATGAGGAGCACATGTCATTGTTCTTTTGTTATCGCATTGTCTCCTGGGACACTGTAAACAAGGCATAATAATGGATTGACCCAAATAATGAGAGCCTTGATGGTGGGTCCCCTTCAATTTAAAGGTTCTTTCTCATAGGAAGCTCAGCTTAAGTAAACAAATTCTATGCTATCTTGGTTTTGAATGAGATTATTCAGCATAAACTGTTTAAACTGTCGTTTTCTAAAACTAACTCAGTTTGAACCTTTTGATAATAATGGTTGTTTGACTATACATTTCTGTCATAGAAATAATTACATGAGAGCACAGGGGGTGGAGCCTATCCAGGCAGCACAGGGCAGAAAGCTGGAGTGCACCCTGAATGGGATGTCAGTCCATTGCAGGACACATGCATGCATACATAGAATCCTTCTCTATAGGACAACACCAATTATCCTGTGTATGGTGTCAGGTTACTTTATTTGCTTTGATTACATTTTTATGGCATTGTTCATGGATGTCCAGGATCATATTGATAAAAGCAGTATTATTTTAATGAAAACACCAAATTCATTCATTCATTCATACATTAATTAACCACACTTTTACTGTGACATGAAAATTAGCATCTTGATGATATTCTTAATACTGATTCTAATAATATTACCTTTTGTGTCTAGTATCTGTTGTTGGGTTGTTTTAAGTCTTTCTTGTCCTCCTTCCGTATGAAATCCATGCTTATTTAGTCAGCCTGTCCTGGATACTGAACCATCGCAGGGCAACTTCAACTGCTTGATGAATAATAATGTTTATCCTTTTTAATAGCTTTTCTGCTTGCTGTGCAAAGCAGTAGTTTGAGCAGAGAGTTATGTCAATACTTTCCTTTTGCGTGGCTTACTTATCTTTTTGTAAACTGTGTGTACAATAGGAATTAAGGGAAAGTACATGTGACTGCAGTCAGATGTATAATCTTGGGAAGAATGTTAAGAGCAAGAATGTGATTCATAGTATCCCATATCCTTGCTATGCACCCTTGCTATTCACTTAGGAGTTTGAAAGTAGTACTGTTTTATGGATTAATGCTGCGGAATTTTATCTCAGAGGTATTGAATGGTTTAATGCTCTCTCTTTCATACAGACACACACACACACATACACAGTTGAGAGCAAAGCAGAGGCAGCTGAGAGCGAAAATGGAGCCTGCAGTCATCATCTTGTGAACACCCCAATCTGCCATGTAAACATTCCGTAGATCTTTTTGCAAACTTCCCAGGAGCATTGTACAGATCAGTGGTCCGAAAAGTGTAGCTAGCCTCCTTCATGGGCATATCTTATTGGTAGCAGTCTGATCGTGTATCGTGGGGATCTCAGAAAAATTTATTGTGGGAGAACTTAATTATGTTTCTTTCTTGGAGAGGTGGGGAGAGTGTGTGAAGTACCTTTTAATAATATTTTCTTTAGACTGTGCTACCCAGCTTCAGCATGTCTGCGGGTCCTTGAGCAAGGCCCTTAACCCCCAGCTCCCTGGGTGCTACCACGGGTGGCTGCCCTTCGCGGACAGCTTACTCTACAAAGAGCAAGTTGAGGAAGGCATAAAGACAATTTCCCAACGGGGATTAATAAAGTGATTTTTTTCTAATTATTATTATTATTATTATTATTATTATTATTATTATTAATAATAATAATAATAATAAACATAATAATAAAAATAATGATAATAATTTTTTTTGGTTGGCAAAATTTATCGTGGGTGACGATGGCTTGGCTAAATTTATCATGGAGCAATTAAGCCATGTCATTTCGCAGTAGCCCAGTCCAACCCAATCCAGTCCACTCCACTCCAGTCAGTGGTGACACATGAAAGAACAGGCACGGTTCTGGTGAAACTAATTGCATTAAGACAAGTCACACAAATTGCTCCAGGGTTACTGGATAAATGGCTTTACCACGCACTTGGACCCGATGAATATATGAGCAATTGGATGGGCCACTCGCCATCCTCAGATTGTGGATGATTCATTCCCAGGTGGGTTTCTTGTCATACTGCGTTATGAGTAAATGTACAAAGGCTCATCCTAGAATCAATTTCTCCTCTGATGGTAAGGAAAGTTTTTTAAAATTTTTTTTTTTAAGGACTGCTGTGGAATAGTGGTTCAGCGGTTAGCACCTCTGGGACCTGGGTTCAAACCTCTGCCGTGGCTTGATGTGCGTAGAGTTTGTATGTTCTCCTCGTGTCATTGTGGGGTTTCCTCCCACAGTCCAAAAACACGCTGAGGTTAATTGGAGTTATGAAATTGCCCATAGGTGTGCATGCATGTGTGAATGGTGTGAGTGTGCCCTACGATGTGTTGGTGCCCCATCCTGGGTTCTGTATATATAGAATATTCCCTTGGTGTCTTCCTGGAAAGGTGTCAACAGGTTGAATTTGACACATCTAGTTGTCTTCATTTATTTATGCAACAAGACTTGCAGCTGAGTTTTTCTTAGGTTATTCACATCCCATCTCTTCTCTTTGTAAGGTCATTTGTTTGTTATAATTGTTTCCTGTGTAGATAGCCAGTTGACGCTAGTCCTTTTAAGCTTTAAGCTTGGTTTTATTGATATTGACTTATATGTTGATTATTCATTCGATTGTGGAGGCTGTCACATCTTTCTTTGGATAAAGGTCAACACATAGCAACCCACAAGGATTAGTCTTCCTATGTAATGTTGGGCTTTGAGATCTTTTAGAAATGCTTTTTTAAAGCAACATTAATACATCCTCTGATTATCCTTTCAGAATGTATATAATAGGTGGCTTTTGACAGGAATTCGTACAGTAATGTCTGTGCCATGAACAGCAAATAAGTTTTTGTTATTTAATGTCTAATGTTGTGCTCTGAAGATTTGAAGCTAACAATCTGATGTTTATTTAATAATAATATTTGGATACCTTACTTCTATTTCATGATCAAAGGTACTTCTTTTACACCTGATGTTCTTGTTCTTAAAATCAAGAGATGTTTTTTTTTTTTTTTTTTACTAAATGGGTTAAGACATTTTTAAATACATATGAATGTATTAATTCTTAGTGACCATTCCACACACCCCTAATGCTCGCATTTAGGGGTCAGCTTACATGCAGACTAAGAAAACCGAATTGTTGCGTTAGTTCGACTAAAACTGGACTTTTAAATTACGTGTAAACATGTTGCTCCAACTGAAATTGTACTAAATTGAATTTTGTAATACAAGTCAGACTAAGACACCCAGATAATGCGATTGGGAGTCGATTTACTCCTGCATGGATACATTCAATTGGACTCAAGCTGGCCTAGGCACTCTGCACATGCTCCACAGTTCACCCCCCGCCCCCGGGCTTTGACCTGGAAGTAACAGAAGAAGCTTGCCTTGGAGCACAGCAGAAGACGTACAGCATGTAGGAAATGTACAGCACTGTAAAGCTGGCCAATTCGCCACTCAGCTAAAGGGCGCTTTTCCACCGCACCAGGTACTTTAGGTACTTCAGTAAGGTACCAAAAGTATGATACTTCAAGGTGTAGGTTTTCCACTGGTGTAAAAACTGGTACTGTCATCGAATAACATCACAACATGAGGCGGGGTATTTTGTACTGAATTCAAAAAATGACTGTAGTTGGGCTGGACAACGTGCAATATTAATACCGACATTGCATGTTATGCACATGCAGTTATCTTCTGATCTTAATTCAGTGTTGTGCTGGAGTCCCACCTTACTAGAGTCAAAATTGAGACCAATTGTTTTACAAATCAAATCAGAGTCCAACAGCTGGGTGAGTTCAGTACAAGACCAGGTCCATTACCAGAGATGGGTCACAGAGCCCCAGTCTACCTCTGGAAGAACACCAGTTCAATTCTAGACCATGAATATGAATTGAAAAACTAAAAATTAAAGAATACTAAATTAAAATACCATAAGTTTTACATACATTTCAAAATTGGTTTAAAATGACCGTCAACTAAGAAATAAAATCTGTCAAACACAATGGTAAGAAAGACATCCACTGCATCCTGTAGTAATTAATAAATAGTTGGATGGGGTATACATATGTTTTTGGGACCAGTCTGCTGCTGCTGCCACAGATGCTCTCTTGTTGAGAACTCAAAAACCATTTGGCGGATCTTTTTCAAACTTTGCAGAGGCATTGTATAGGTGAGGAGCTGGAAATGATTACATTTTGAAATGGATTGCCCCAAAATTGAAGCAGTGGCTCATAGTGATAGCAAAAAAAGGGCAGTTTTGACACTTGGTTCCTTTCAGACAACAGCTCCAAAATCCAAATCTGGCAGATGCTTAGTGACAGCAAAGACAAGGGTGACCATGTTTGATATTATTACCCTATTTGATATTTTATCACAAAAACATTATATGGATGAAACACATTTGACTCGACACAAAATCATCACAGAATTGGAACAGCAATGCGAGCGGGCCTCCAGTCACCATCTTGTGATCACCACCACCTGCCATCTAAGCATTCCGATCATATTTTTGCAAACGTCACAGGAACACTGTAACAGCGTTTTCGATCTCTCCTTACAACGAGCTGATTTGGGAGTTGCTAGCTTTACTAAAATAAAATGCCACATCAAGTATTGATCCAAGAAAATATCCGATTTATCCTGTATTTCCTACGTTACCATGCGTACTTCTGCGTTTGGGGGGTGGGGTTGGATTACTTTATATTAATG
>JAODKC010000117.1:27444491-27510193 GCA_026777985.1 Mormyrops attenuatus | reverse complement strand
CCCCCCCCCCCGCCCCCCCCCCCCCCCCCCCCCCCCCCCCCCCCCCCCCGCCCCCCCCCGCCCCCCCCCGCCCCCCCCCCCCCCCCGCCGCGCCCCCCGGCCTGGGCGTTGGATGACTCAATATAAATGTTTATTCTTATATTTTAAAATTATTATTGTTCTTATTTATATATGGTCCAGCCCTACTGCATGCAAGCTGCAGATGTATGCTATGGACTTGAGAAGCTTTTTAGAGTGAGGAGTGTTCACCTGAGTGCCTGACAAGACTCCAGACCAGACTGGAGTACCACAACTCTGGTATTTGGGTTTTTTTCCAAATTTTGGAAGGAAAAATACCGAAGGCATGTTTAATATCTCTTTATATTCTTCAGGCTGTCATCTGAATAGATCCATAACTGACAATCTGAAGTATAATTTAAATATAGTCACCTAAGCCCTGCCCAGCCAAATGGATTACAGTAGCTTGTGCTGTAGAATTGCAGTGGTATGCAGAACTATTATGAACATCTGGTTAAATGTATTCTTGAGATGACTGTGGTACAGATTATTTTGGGCCTGCTCAGATTCAGTATTCGCTGTTCCAGGCAGCATTCAGCATATATTTTTGTCTTGCACCACTAAAGAGCTGTTGGGTTTGTGTCTGTTACTGATGAGCAGGGGGAATGAAGAAATAATGTACACATCTGTTTGTTTGTATTAGAGTGGATGTGTTGAAGACTGGTACATGTGAGAGAAGGTGGTGTTCAGGTAAAAAAAAAAAAAAAAAAGACCTTCTGTACCTCAGAAGTTGTCAGCGAAGTCTCACCTGCTGCTCAGAGTAGGTCAGTGTAGGGATCAGACTGATTCTAAGGAAGATAAAATGTTATCCTGGCAATTAATGAGATATCTCTGCTTGTCTCAGTACTTTCCAAAAGGCTTAAAAATAAAGGAAGGTTGTGTTCTGTAGTGGTTATGATTCCCTGAACAAGGTGATTAGCAGGTATACAAGGTATACTGTGGCACCCGATGTCAAGAGCTGTTTGTGATAAATGATTTCACCCAGTTTTTGGGTGACGTAAAGAATTTTCAGGCATTCTCACAACATTTTAGTTGATTATATATAAATGATGTTTCAGATTGAATTGGTTTTGCTTTGTGAGAAGTCTGAGAGACTTTGCTGAAGATAATTATTATGATTATTTTTGCAAATTTGCCGTAGACTGTGTGGTATGAAGGCAACTGATTTTTTAAAAAGCTAAACCATTTTTTAGTGCACTTATTAAACAGCTTATGTAAAAAATGTTTGTTTTGTATGTCTTTTCTGAGCGTATTAATTCTTTCTATTGGTGTGTAAAACCAGAGATTCTGGAAAACACTGAGTGGAAAACGCCTAACAATTTTGTGCTTAGTTGACAGCTTGATATGTTACAGAAAAGGTAATCTGTATATATATGGTAACACATTAATTAATGAGTGCTCAAAAAATAAATAAAAATGCCTTGGAAAGCAAATCTCAGCAAATGGAGCTTGTGTTGTCTTCAAAAGCACATCAAAGCTCCTCTAGGGGATAGATATTTTTTTCTGTTTCTCCTGTTATGGCAATCTTGGCTGATTAATAACAGATTTAAAAATGTTGTGTTTTTTATATATTTTATATAAACTTTATAGTTTATTAGCATTTCAGTCCAGTACAGATGATATTTTTAAACATACTGACCCTTTATGCGTGCAATCCAAGATGTTAGATGCAGAAATTTTACTGTCTATTTAGTCTACCTCTAAAATGTCATTTTGGTGTTGGATAATATGAATTATTAAAAATCTTTATAGTTTTAGTATATAGCATGAAAGCATTTAACCAGTTAATTGATACTTTGAGATAATTTTGCATTGGAAATTTTAATATGTATAGTAATGTAAAAATGTTTTTCGTACTGTATATAGTTGAATCTTTTGTGTGTGACATGCAATTGCATGCTTGGATCTTTGATTTTTGGATTTTTTATTTTTTTTATTTTTAAAAACCTGTTTACTAAAATTAAAAATCTCCCCAAGTCCCTCAAACAGCCTGTATTTTGTATATCCATTTGTTTGAGCCAATTCATCCTGTGCTGCTTCTGGAGACCTGACAGAACTGGAAGAGTTTGTTAAATGCCAGCCACCTTTAATTGAAGTTTTGTTGTTAGCCACTTATTCCCTTTTTGTGCACCCAGGGAAGCTTCATATTACTGGATGCCCAAACATGAATATGTAAATGCTGCAGAATCTCCATCAGTACCGGTCATGTGATTATTTATGCAGAATGCACCCCTTTATGCTGTTCTACATGTTAAATTCAATAACACATGCATGTTTCTTTTGCAGAAGCTATTGTTTTTGTATGACACTGGACAAAACTTTGTGTGTGGTAGAAGTTGGGGATTTGAACTTCTGGCCCAAGATTCCTGGCTCACATTTCATATTAGTTGGAGGAAAAATTAGAAATAGTGAATAAAATATTGATCCACCCTGTTCTTTCTGTCATCCTGCATCCAGCTATATAGCAAGAATATAATGCCATGAATGTTGGTTATAATTACGGATATCTTCTAATCTGTCACTGCACTGTAGCGAAATCAATCGCCTAGACCTTGGCTTGATCGTGGAAGTATGGAACAAGGGACTGATCTGGGACACCATGGTGGGCACAGCTTGGATCCCCCTGAAGAGCATCCATCAGTCAGAGGAGGTAAGGGGCCATTAGTACATGTGACTACAGTTTTTATACGTCCGGTCAGGTAGTAGTAGGTACCTAGTAGTTGGCACCTTGCAAACAAATTAGTGAAACATGTTTGCAAATTATTCGGAAAATATGCTTTGGGAGTATGGCTGTGGTCTGTGAGTGGTGCTGGGGTGGCCAAGCCCTTATTATACAGATATGGAATTACACATCACTGAGATTTGCATGAAATCTTTAATATTATTCTTAATACGTAACTGCTCCCTTCTATTCTTTACTGTTATTGCTCCATCTTTTGTCACATCTGATGTGTGTTTCTCTTTTTGCACTTATGGTTGTGCACTTATGTATATTTGCCAGGTTTCTTATGCGGTATAGAAGAGTATGGAATTTGATTTTGGTATTTTCCAAGTCTGGAAAACTGGAATAAGGAAAGGAAATGGTGGAAATATTTTGATGTGTCCAGGCTATTGCAAAAAAATTGCCTGCTATGTATTCTAAAAAAATCATAATCTACTTTTTCTTTTTGATGATGGAATTTTAAAATGGAAAGTATGTGGGAGCCCTGATCTGCTTTATCGCTAACCTCTTGTCACATCTCTAGCTCCTTGCCTTTCACTGCCTCAGTCTGACTCTCTGTCACAGCCTGTCACATTCTGCCTCTCTTTTCTTTGGGTTTTTGTTTTTATTTTTTTATTTATTTATTTTTTTTAGGAGGGCCCCGGTGAATGGACCTTTCTTGATTCTGAGGTGCTAATGAAGGCAGATGAGATCTATGGCACCAGGAACCCCACCCCACATCGCGTTCTGCTGGACTCACACTTTGAGTTGCCTTTCGGTATATGTACTTCCCTTGCACTGAATCCAAATGAGCCACCACGATATATAGCAATGAGTTATGGGATGGTATGTTTTTGGTCCCAATAAATTCACGAGTCTTGCTGTGGTTTTAATATAATGCTTGCTTCTCTGTTTTGTATTGGTTGGTAATATTGTTCAGGATCCAGTTTCCCATTACATTCCGAGTGAACAGACACCTGCTGTCAGATTATAGACCATAACTGTGTCTTTCACTCGCCCATTATGTTACACCAGCATGATTTGGCCGATTTATTGTAATAGTGTCAGTTGAATGCACTTTGGTCAAGCAGGTTGGACCCCTCATCAGGGGCAAGGCTAGAAATTCTGGGCCCCCTGACAAAACATCATCCACTAGGGTTGCCACTTGTAATCTGAAGGAATATGGCTCCCCCATGGTAGATGGAATTTGCCAAGTGGAGGTTTTATGTTCCCCAAACATAAATAATTTTTGTATACAAGGGTCCCTATAAATTACTATGCCCCCTTAATCTGCCTGGGTACCCCTGCCCCTCCAACACCCCCACACCTGGTCTTTAATATATAGAGTGATGTTCTAAGATGCAGTGATGAGTCGGGGCCTGGCCTGTCATCTATTACAGACGTGGTATTGTTTTGATATGTCCATTGACAGATCCCTGTGAACGTGGGCGCAGACTCTGGTGCTCGCCATTGAAAGGTTACACTTCCTGGAAAGGCTTTTTGGTTCAATGACTCTATCTGCTTTGACTGCATGTTATTGAAGTCATTCATTCAGCCTAATGTTTCATCTTTACCCCTTTGAAGTTCTTGCCCCCTCATTCTGTTCTGTATTCCTTTGGAGACCAGCGTAGTGTACAATAGGAAGTGTTTGTAAGCAAATGATTTTATAGCTTATAAATAGAAACACAATTGTATTCTAGTCTAATACTTATTTACTAGGTGATATTCATTTGCTTCAGCTGGGTTGACTTGTCTTGCATGGTTTCATTCTGTTTCCTTGAGGAGATCTGTAATTCTTATGCTAATGATTGTCCAGTGATGCAGGTGAATTGAATAGAAAATGGATGGATATGTTTATTATCGGTGAAAAGACACATCAATGCATTGTGATGAATTGATTATTAAGTGCGCAATTCAGCTGCATCGATCTGTACCGTTAGAATTGATTTTTGGGGGCAAAATCTTCCTTAATCTTCCTTAAAGGTAAAGATACACCTACTCCTGGTTGTGTGCTTTTGTATTCACATGCTATATATAGACATACAAGGTAGCAGCGGCAGTATACAAATTTTCCAAACATAAGATAACAGGGGCAGGTTCATTAATATTCATAAAGGAATATTAATTATATTCTTACTATTCAGCTGGATCAGCTGGCTGCATTACTGCATTATGTTCTTTGGGCTGTAATGCTTTATGGGAAACTCACCCCTGTTTTGTAGTGCAGAACACTCTCACTAGTGGTTAAGATCATCTTTGCGCAGTGATACTTTTGTAGTGTAAAAATGTTGTTCTTTTTTGCTAACTACATTAGCAATGATCAAGACTCTGAGGAAGCTAACTAACTAGCTAATTAAAAAGTAGTGTTAGCCTTAGAGATGCACGACATGTTGGTTAACATACCATTTTCGACCAAGATTTGTTAAAAATCGCGATACCGACCTTGGTCCATTGGCCGATATTGCAGGCAAATATTTATTTTAACTTAATGTTCAAAGTTAGCAGCACCAGATCTAAAGACACAACTACTAAACTACTAATCAAATATTCGATTAATTGAATCGAAACGTAATAGAAAAAGATTTATGATGCATTGAATCATTCCCTCAATCATAATGGAATGGCCAACAATTTACAACCCTAATGTTTATACAAATCCTTCTAGTTGGAAACTCTCATGCCTTTTTATGAAATGAAAACATGAACTGTGACTTAGAACAGAAAAAAGTGAATATATTATCAGCCATCCTCCAACCACTTGTCTAGTATAGAGGGAAGAATATGTATTGAAGGTGCCAATTTGAGATGCAGAAATACCACTCTATTTTCTCTGGTCTCCAGATATACCGGAAGATGAGGCTCGGTACTGGACTTGCAAATTGGAACAAATCAACGCCTTGCGGATACATGATGAGGTATGGTGTTTTGTGACAAACATTTTCTTTTTCTTTCTTTCTTTCTAAGAACACTGCTGACATCTTATGATTTTATCTATTTTCAAAGGACATTATACACTGAATAAACAGATTTTATTAAATGTAATTCAATTTAAATTGACTTGTTTCACTAATACCTCACCCTTTTTTAACCAAAATATGACACTTTAATTGCTTAGGATGTTATTGGCTCTGTGGTGATATGGCGGCCTTGACAAAGATGAAAATATCCAATTATCGTGTTTGTCGGCTTGTTTTGTTACTCGTGTCAGGAGTTGCCGAATGAGCCCAGTTTTGTAGGTATGGTGCACTTCTATGTGCATGATCTCGATTAAATGCCTTTGGTGTGCACAGCTGAGATCAACAAATGCTTCTGACTGCATGATAAATGAATCTGATAATTTGAAGTGAACTTGAAGTGAATACAGATATTCAGGGCTGGTTGATAATGATGTCATAACATTGCTTTCTTCTTTCCACCATTTTTCATTAAGGACCCCCTGCAAGATGAAGTTCAAAGGAGACCACTACCATCGGCTGCCTCACAGTGCTGTAAGTTTCAAAAGTAACCTCTTGTAGACAGGTTCTGATGAACAATGGGTTTCGTACACTAAAAACTACAGACATCTTAAAAATAGTCCTGAGGATGTTTTTTGGATTTCATATGGAATAACTTACAATAATAAAGTGCTGATAATTGAATGAGCAACAGAATAAGAATTTTGATCCCCTGAACTTAGTGAATCATTTATCTGTGAAAATGTCATGCATATTACATATTTTGTATCCTTCTCCAAAATGTACTCTCTTTTTTTTAATGTTCATGTTTTTATAACATCAGCTTGCCTATTTATTTTATTTAACCTGTATTTTCCCAGGCAAGTCACTAAGAACAGTTTCTTATTTACATTGACAGTCTGGCAAAAGGAAAAAGAACTTTTTGTTTTTCAGTGTTGAAAGAGTAATTATATATTGTGTGCCATGTATCTCTGAAGCATAGAATTTATTATTAATGTTATAAAGAAACAAGAAAAGCTTGTAATTGCTGCTAGAGCCTGTCGCCAGTTTGATAGTTTCTTTCGGTAAGTGAACTTCAGTTGCAAAAATGTTGCATTTTGCTTGGTGAAAATGTTTTTGATTCATCGAAAATTTTGCAAAATTCATTTTGTTTTCTTTGCATCATATTTTGTGTGAAGCAGCCTTAAGCTGGGGGAGGTATGTGGCTTAGCAGGTTAGGATGCTGTGCCCGTGACGGGAAGGTTGCTGGTTAAAATCCCATGGTTCACAGAGTGATCACCATTGGGCTCCTGAGCAAGATCCTTAATCCCAAATTACTCCAGGGACTGGCTCACCCTGCATCTCAAAGTTGTATGTCAATTTGCATAAAAGCATCTCATAAATAAATACAATATTTACATATGAGGTATAAAAATGTAAACTGTCAGTACATGGAAGTGTACAGAAACAAGCTTCCTTTACTATTATTTACAATACATTCTCATACTCTGTTTAGAAAAATATCCACATTCTAGTTTCTAGCAAGAGCTGGAGCATCAAGGCTGTTCATTCCCACAAATTTACATTGGGTCGGGCTATACATACTTGGATCCTCTAGCCACTTGAATCAAGTGCTAGAGTGTGTAATAAACAGGAAGTGGGACATGGTAGGTACCTTTTTAAAATCAGGTATATTGTGTAGAGGCTTATGGTGATTTTGCCACTAGGTGGGGATATTTATCTAGTCTATGCCTTACACAGAAGTTCTCATACTCCCCACTACCAGAATTTTCACTATTTATTACCTAGATTTAACATTGTCTTTACATTTTGTATTATTATTTAAAAATTATTAAAACCTCAAGAATAGATGTTCAGTAAAAAATGTAGTTCAACATGCATTTTTTTTTATTTGCCAGCAGGCTAGTGTTCAGGTTTTTTTTTATAGTTTTTTCGTCTAAATGACTTGCCTCAGTAGGGATGGTGAGCTTAATTTCCAGCCCTGCTTATCTTAGCTGTGAAGTCAGCGGTATACATTTGACCTCACTCTTAGACTTGCTCAGACAGGTCCTGTGATGATTCCCCTTTTTGTTAAAGTAATTTTGATTACTTTAATGCACTTCACCCTCTTAGGTGTTTTCATGATTACTACCTCATTTCCAGATCAGGAGGAGCATGACAGAATGATGTGCCCAAGGAAACTCACATTTTTGTGAATAGGAATGATATTGTTTGCAAGTGCTGTCTAGCAGGAGCTCAGAGTTTTAAAAATGAATCTTGTGTAATGAGTGGTTATATATTGTCTGTGGTTATTGTGTTCAATTGTTGCATTTATTGGTGTTTTAGGTTTGTAATTTTTTTCTGAAAATAGAATGCTGACAGTTACTTAGAATGTTTCCATTTGCTGCACGTTATTTTATAAAACAATCACAAACAACTGTTTGTATATTGCACTCTTTTTCAAAACTACATACCTTTCAAACATACTTGTTTAGCTTTTCTATACTGAAATCTTCCCTAAGACTATTTTTCACCCCTACTCCATTTATTTTCTTCTGCTAACATTTGCATCCTTAGGCAACTTTTTTGGATGGGGCGATTCTCAGAGTATGTAGCTCTTTTTGATTAACATCTATTTTGTCATAAGCCCCCTCTGACAATTCCTTGGTGCTCAATGCATGCTTTCTGCCTTATGCAGATATGTCCTGCATCCAGGGAGGATATTCATGCACTGGATGACTCCTTTCTATCCATTTTTCCATAGTCCTCCATCATTTTTCTTTGTCCTTTTCACGCAAACTGGTATCATCTGCATCATTCTTTCCCTGTATCCTACCTAGAAACCTGTCTTCCTGTCAAGGGGAGGAGTCCTGCACTCATTCGTTTCATCCTTGCCCAGCTAAACGGTGTGTGGCTGGATATTTTTATCGCCCTGCCACACTTGGCAATTTGCAGACTTTCTCAGTGATAGTTCTATAAGCAATAGACCAGTGAATCCTTAACCAGTCCTCAGGGAGCCCCACACAGTCCACATTTTTGCTTCCTCCCAATTTCCAATTCAATTCAATTTAATTACATTTTACTTGTACAGCGCATTTTCACAACATTGTCTCAAAGCACTGTACATTATCCCTGCCCAAAGCCCCCCAGTCAGCAAGCCAGAGGTGACAGTGGCTAGGAAATACTCCCTAGTAGGAAGAAACCTTGGGAGGGACCAGACTCAAAGGAGGAACCCAGCAGAGGAACTCAAATGAGCAAGATAAATAACACGTGTACAAGGTATTTTGTGTTCTTGATTGTTTGGTCCAGGCATAGGTGGTTCTAGACCCTATTTATCTTCAGCCACCTTACAGTATGTTCTTTGTTTCAACCCCCCCTGAAAGATAATTTTACTAAATCCATTTACATGATCAATACCTTGGTAAATTATGTCAGAAATTTAGATCAAAATTCAGTTTTGTGCCATGGACATGGTATTTAAAAAACGTAGGCTGGCAACTTTTTTTTAAATCAAAACATTTTGTCATGGACGCATTTATCTGTGTATGGACAGGTTGATGATTCCTCTTTTAGTGATTTGTCCCCTACTTTCATACACATTTCACAGCCCCTTCCCCCAGCTTGGCTCATTTTGTTGTGGGTGGCATCCCATACTTTGAAAGTAACAGCCTGAGCCTGCCCGAACGGTCAAATCCTACAATTTCTCCTGGGTTCAGGTGTGCTGGTACCTGGGAGGGAGCAAAAAATGTGGACTACTGTGGGTCCCCGAGGACTGGGTTGACAAACACGGCTGTACAAATACATGGTCTGCCTCAGGCAGCAGGGATGGGAGACAAGTTGGCTTAATTAGGAGTTTGTATATTTTAATGAGAAGTACTAACTTGAAGACCATGATACGATGTTTTTATTTGTTTCAGTTTTTCTTTGTAATTACTTGTATGCTCAGTAGTACAGACGCTCCTCTACTTACGAACGGCCTTAGTAACTTAGCCAAGTTATGTTCCGAACGGTCTTTCGTAACTTGAAATGTTCGTAAGTCATTATTCAACATCATTTTAAGGGTATTCAAATCTACATGCATAAGTAAGTATGATATAAAGTACATTTTCTTATCCTAAAACATATTACTAATGATACATAAAACAAAAATGGATAATGGATGCACAGAATATTTCGCAATAAAAACGAAGTAAACTTTGATCTCAAGAGAGCACGTCTTACCGATATGCAAGTACAAAGAACTGGGATGCTGGAAGTACGCACACTACGATGCTACGTGGCAGGAGTAGTGGCCAGAATTCGTACTAGGCGGAATTGGCGCCAGAACAAAATTTGATGTTGCAGACAGAAAACGGGAGCCCAATAAAAACAAGTTGGACTTACAGTCCTCTTCGTTCGTATGTCTGAAAGTTCGTAAGCTGAAAGTTCGCAAGTAGAGGAGCGCCTGTAATTGCTGTTTTATACTGTAATGATATTATCTCAACTTAAAACTATGCAGGCCTTGGGTTATACATTTCCTGCTCAGCTAATCCTTTGAAAGATTGAGAAAGGTTGCTGACACCTTAAAGAATCTGTAACCTGGTGCATGCTATGGTGTAGTGAGTATAGTATTTTAGAGGAAATCTTTTCAGTAACTAACATTTTTACAATTTTTCAAGGAAAAGAAGATAAAAATTAAATTGAAACAACTTCTATATATTGTATGTTTTATATTATCATGAACACCCCCCATACAGTGTACAGTTATTTCCATATCCATTTCCACTGCCTAAACCATGTGTTTTTATGGGGTAAGAATCCCCACCTATCTGTGCATGAATATTTGAACTACTGGCCGAATTGAGCATGCGTACCCACCCTGCACTTTCTCCTAGCCAGTACCTCATAGTACACTGACCCTAAAGTTGTAGAGATTGGTAAATTATGGAGCAAGAATGATGTTTTACATGTTCAACTTGAATGTTTACTCATTTGTCTTTGTATGTGTGTTGTACTGTGTGTACTGTTTGAGTAGTGTGTTTGTGAAGTATTTTTGGATTTTATGAATTGTGTTAAGGGGAGATGCTTTTCTGTGTTTTTTTTTTTTTCCATCCGCTCCAAAGTATCCTCCTAAAGTTATTAGTTTCAGTGAATGTAAGGGCTTATGATTTATCTGTAATTATATCCCAGTTTTAAAGTGTGGTATGAGATATGAATGTGTGTGTCTTTGTCTTTAGTTGTGGCTGTTGCTAACTATGTACTTGTGTGCATTTATTTCAGTGACATTTCTGTTGTACATGTGTTTCCTTGTGCACGGTGTGTTGTTGAGTGTAAATCATACCTGGGCTTATCCCTGAGGAAAAAGACTGAAAACACATTGGGTCAGGTATATCTCTAGACAGTTTTTTACTCTTTCTGACTGCTTATGGAAATAATGCATCAGAATTTCACATTTACTTCGCTTGTGTCTGAAGAAAGCATGAATTAAGCATGTGCTACAGTGCTTATGAATACACTGTTCTGTAGATATTTTTACATCCATTTGCAGAGTGCAATTTTATTGTGTCCTTTATCTTATAGACCCTGGCCTTCAGCTGTAACCTTCTTCCCAATGTCCAGTCATACTGGCAACTGTTCAATGGAGTTATTGTGATTTTAATCCATGATAAGTGCTTACAGTATTTACACATTAATACCGGTACCGCTCTCCCTCCTGTCTCCACTTCTGTGTCCTGGAGCCTGTCTTGTTGTCCCACAGCCCTTGATGACCATGACAGTGCGGTGGATGACCGGGACAGTGACTACCGCAGTGAGACCAGCAGCAGCCTGCCCCCTCGATACCACAGCACAGCACAGCCCAATTCCTCCATGCACCAGTATCCCATGGGGTCTCTGCTGGCTCGGCAGGCTGAATCCCGGGAGTCGTGCACAGAATCCATGCAAAGCTATGATATGGACTGCAGGGAACACCATGGCAACAGGTATGCACCAGGAGGATAAGTGTGCACTCATTGACACAGTGCTGCCCTCTCTGGAAGCTCACTGAAAGTGCATAAGACTTACATAATTGTTTTCATTATAATGTTTCATTTTAATTGCAAATACAACCTTTGAAATTAATAACTGAAGTTTATGTATTGGACTGGATTGCAAATTAAGGATGTCACATTTATTTGCACCTCGGTATGAAATTCAGTTCTGCATAGATAGAGAAAAGGATTATAGTTTGTGTTTTTATTTTTAGGAATATTGTAGTAAGTGGAAGTATTTTTCTCGTCCATGTGACTGGCTGTGAAGAGGCAGGAATGCAACTTTCCCCCCTCTGCATCACATTAGCATTTTCTACTTTAATAATGCTAGAAAATTAGCTGGTAGAAACAGCTTGTTTACCTAGCTTGTCATTGTTTACCTAGTAAAACATCCGTTTGGTCAAAAGTAAAAGTTTAGTTTTTTGTTTTGAATTATAAAAATTAACAAATGCGCTTTGGAGTTCCCTTTCAGTCCCTGCATTGTAGAGAACTTCATTTTCTTCTTTACTTTCTTGCTATTATACATCAGTGTTTTAAAAATTCTATGCTGTAATGTATTATGTATGCATATATGAGGGGTTTACATGCATTGTGGTTTTATGTGCTTAGGTGGATTGGGAATACATTCACAGATCATAGTGATAAAATGAAATAGGCTGACCTACTAATGCAGTGGTTCCCAACCCAGTCCTCAGGGACCCCAGACAGTCCACATTTTTGCTCCTTCCCAGCTCCTAACACCTGTACCAGGTATTTGGTGTTCTTGATTGGCTGGGAGCTGGGAGGGAGTAAAAATGTGGACTGTGTGGGGTCCCTGAGGACTGGGTTGGGAACCACTGTACTAATGCATGCAGTGGCTTATTTGTCTTCTGCTAGCATAACAGTGAGTTGGAGAAGTGAAAATTACATAATAAGTATAAATAAATAAAATAGATGCAAATATTATAAATTTAACATTGAAATGTCATTACTGGTTTGTATTCCTGTCGTGTAAAATCATAAAGATGTTTTCTGCATGTTGCCAGTTTTATACAACCGTTTGCATGTTGCTGATTTGCAAAATATCTCATTTTGCTGTGAATCTCTTTTACTGTTTGCTTCTTTCTTCTTTTTTCTTCCTTCTTGTTTTTTGCTTTTTTCGCCTTCTTTACTTCCTCCTCACACCCATAGAACTTCAAACAGTAGAGGTAGGGTCAGAATTATTCCTGTGGATACTGGGATGGGTGTAGAAGATTGGGAGAGTAAATACCAAGTACAAAGGAGGAATGAGCAACTGGAAAAAGAGAAGCAACAATGTGCTCATTGGTGCAACAGCAGCACTGTTAACATGACTGGAGCCATAGGGGGGAACACCTACAATAGCCCAGAGCATATCTCCTACCTTGAGGATTATGGTACCTTGAATAAATGCCATAAAAAGAGACTGCAAGATCATAATTTGAAAGCCCACAGAGACTCAGGAAAATATGACTCTTTTCTCACTGACTTCTCCATTCCTTACGCTGCTCAGAGCCTGCAACAAAAGAGAGCAGAGCAAGTGCTATGGCAGGTGGCCAAAATGGAGGAGGAGCAAATGATGCGCCCATATAAAAAGAGTCTCCATAACACCAAAATGAGGGAGAGAAATAAGGTGGAAGACACTCTGGAAAGTTTTGATGCATCTCAAGAAGGAAAAGCAAGGATGACCGAATATGACTCTGAGGACTCGGATGAGCTGCAGAATTCTATAGGATCTGAAGAGGATCTTGAAGAGATTGCTTCTTTAGCAGAAGCAATCTGTTCAGAAAATGGAAAATACTATAGCTTGAATCAGTACACCGTCCTCCACAGAAATTGTGCTGAGAAGCTTCATGTTTACCATGAAGAGAAAGTTAATGGGAAAATCAGAGGATGGGCCCCTGAGACCATCCTGTCTCCTGTAGAAGAACCAGCTGATGAGTATGTTGACCCCATGGATGAGCTGCAGTGTCTAGTGGACACTGTGTCTGAGTACCTAGCAGAAAAAGAGGAAGAGATCAGCAGATATGGATCTTTGCCAAAGTCAACAAAATTGAGGCAGTCATCAGAAGCAAACACAAAAAGTGACTCTGAAGACCAGAGTGAGGCATCTGAAAAGGCTAATGATGTCATTCCTACTGTAATGAAACCAAAAAAAGCTGATATGTCAAATGAGGAAGGTCTAGCCGGGGTAAAGAACGCTGTAAGCTCCTTGTTTAATTCCATCTCTGAAAAGGTTAGCTCTGGTTCTAAACCTGTTTCTGTGGAAAAGGTGGCAGCCGATGAAGCACCTGAGGCTGGAATCCAAATTTCCACTGAATCTGGTATCTCCAAGTTTCTTTCTTTTATTCCTAAGCCCACCACCACAACGCCAGTTGCTGTTGTTTCCCCTGCCCAAGAGCCTGCACCCAGTAGGAGGTTTTCCTTACAGTCCCTGCTGCCTTTTCAATCACTGGATACAAAAGAAACTGCACAGGATGGCAACCAAAACACAAAACCAAATAGTGAAACTTCTCAGAAAGACCACATTGATAAAGGCCTGCAGTTCACTACAAACCAGTCATTGTCTGCTGTCAGCTCCATACTTGGGAAGATAAGTTCCTTAAAGCTCTTCTCAGATGATGATATATCAAAATCCTCTGAAGAAAACAAACGTCATGGACTGAGTGACTCTAAACAAAATTCTGTCGATACTATCACCATAAAAGTTAGTTCTCCAGATATGCAGCATCTGGATTCATGTGAGGTACTAGACAATGAAAGAAGATATCAGAAAAGAAGCAATGGTTCTGATCTTCTGCATGGAAAAGAAATGGATGAAAAGGCAGAGGTTAAGAAAGCTACCCAAGAATGTCAATCTCAAGTGGATGGACATCCCATCACCCAAGAGGAAAATGGATTCTTTAGCTCTTTGAAGAAACCATTCAGCTCATTTATTGCATTAAGTTCTTCTGAAGTCTCCCAAAGTCAAATCTCACCAGCATCCTCAATGTTTCCAACAGATGATGTTCGAGTACCCTCACAAAAATTAGATGAAATAACGTGTTCAAGGCAGCTGAAATGTCCCTGTAGCAATGATGTAAGCTGCTCCAAAAGTGTCTTTCAGGATCAGGGAGAAATAGAAAGTAATCCTCCTGAAACTATGGAAATTATTAGGAAAATACAGTTAATGGATTCTGATGCCTCTAAAGTACATTCACAGAAACATACTGTTTTTCCAGAAATACAGTCTAAGGGTAATCCTGAGACATCTTGGTTTTCCACCCTCTTTAAGATAAACTCTAATGGGAATATGAATGTTCCGCAAGGACGACAGCAAAGTCAGTCACAGGATGCACATGCTGTTTCTAATTCAACCCTTCAAACGCAAAACATTCCTTGTGATCAGCAGCAGCATTTACCCTCTACTGGAGATCCACACAATGTGAAAGCTGATGACAAAATTATGTCAAAACTTAATGAAGAAATGCCTCAAGCTCAGCCACAGGGTTTAATATCTGGCCTTTTAAATATCCCTTCATCAAACAGTCAGTCTCGGCCAGGAGGACTACTGTCGGGGCTTTTCAAATTAGGCTCTTCTGATAAAAACGAAAAACAACAAATACAAATGAATAGTTGGCCAGTTGAGAGCATAAATCAACACATTACAAACAGCCAAAATTCATCCCAGGAAGGTGCAACGCATTCTGAGAATGTATCTGGGAAATACCACACAGAACCACCACAATGCAAAGTACCGCCAAGTTGTAACAGATCATCTCAATCAAGGCATCAGACACATCAAACTAAGATTTCAGATTTATCAGACCATAACAAACTTCCCTCACAGCAAACTGTGGCACATCCTTTTCAACCAGGTGTTCTTCTCTCTGGGCGCTTCAGATTTGCTTCTTCAAATAATGTGTCTTCAAATGCCCAGACACCCATAATACAGCAGCAGTCAGGACCACTAGGTTCCCATATTTCTTTAGAGCAGAGCAACAATAATAATCTCCAAAGTCAAAATCAAACCTGCCAACCTCCAAATATAACACTTCCAAACCACCAACATGAAAACTGTTCCCAGACCCCAAGTCAAAGTGGTAATCTGTCCCAGAAACCAGTACATGAAGAAGGCCACCTTTTTAGACAGTTAAAAGTAGCTGCCTTAGATGATGAATCTACTGACCCAAATTCAACTCAACAGCAGACAGAACCAGTCCAAGATATTCCAAGTCAGCAACAAGAAAATGGGCAAAATATTGCTCAGTCACAAAGTACAACGCCCCCTTCATCAGATGGGCTGCTGCCTGGTCTGTGTCATTTTCCTTCAGAAAATGTGTCTAAGTCACAGCAGTCGCAGCCATTCTTTATCAGTCAGTTCACCCAGCAACAGAAAGGTGGGCTAAATACATTTTGTGATAATCAGAAGTCACTTAAAGAGACACTTAGTCAGTCAGGTACGTTTCTATCTGGGCTGCTTAAGTTTCCTTCTTCAAACAATGGAACAGTATCTCAGCACTCCACGATACAGGGGCAACAAATTCACTCTGTCGATCAGTTAATTCAGTTGCAAGCTAATGGACAGAATACGTCAGTGCAAGAACTAAATGTTCAGACTGAAGGCACATCACAACAAGCCAGTCAGTCAATGGGTCTAGTTTCTAGTCTTTTTAAAATAGGCTCTGTGGAGAATGTATCCCCACAACAAGAGATGCCATCAAAAAACCTGACAAGTCAACCACAAGCAAAATCACCAGATGTGATAAGGAAAAATCTGAATTCCCCTCTTCTGTTGGCTCCATCAAACAAAACAAATAGCTTGTCTGGAATGTTTAGTAAGTTAACCAGATCTTCCGAGGAAGCGTTAGCAAATAATGCAGACCAAGTGAAATATCAAGGGAGTCCAGACAGTCTTATAAGACGAAGGGTTCAAGGATCCCAAACTTTTGTGCAGCAACATCCTCCTGAGACAGTGAAAAAAACATCTTTAAAACAAGGGTTTTTCTCTGGGCTCTTCAATCAAACTTCACATGAAAATAACAGCTCCTGTGAAACCGAAAAATTATGGTCAAATACAAAAGATAAGTTTAGTAATGGAAGTCCTTCAGAATGTGAACAGAAGAGAAAAGACTTTGATTGCATAATACTTGAGCAAAATATGGAGAATGTTCAGAACATGTCGGTGTTCTCTAATACAGAATGTTTGGATTTAAGGACCTCTGCCTCTTGTGCTGCATCCCAAAATAGTCTGGCATTTTACTCAACAGATCGTCCCAGCTATTTAACACAGCATCTTTACAGTCAGAATCCTTATCAAAGTCATCATGAGGCGGCATCTTGTAGTATAGAAAATCTCGATACTTTTACATATGGGCCTCCTTTGTCTGCTGTGTTTTTCACACCTCAGCATTGTCTTCAAGAAGGTCACCCTTCAGGATATGGCTCACCTCTTCTGTGTAGTCCCTACAAAGAATTTGTATCCTATGAAAATCAAGAATTAAATCCTGTTACTGATTATGAACAGCAGTGGAACCAGGAACGTATCCAGCGGCAGATGCTTAATGAGTACGATAGTTCAGATACTCTTGCTAGCAAAGCTTACTGTATTTCTCAAGACAATATGGAATATATTCAGGCACCAGATAAGGCACCAATGGGAAAATATTCTCAGAGCTGTATCACTGTGGAACCTAATCACTACTTTATCCACACAGAAATAAGGGAAGACACAAGAAATGACCAGGGTTGGTACTACCAATCAGAAAATGGTATTTCATCTCAAAATGAAAATAATAACTCTAGGAATAGCTTTGGAAATATTGAAGACCTGTATTACTTGAGATGGGGCAAGATTGGGTATTACAATTCTGATTCTGAGACTGCACTTAACTTAAGCACAAAAAATACAAATGCCATGCTTGTTGGTCTGATTAGCAACTGGAATTCCTTCAGTGATAGTACTTACAACTTAAATGGTGACTTTGAAAGGTGCCAGGCTAGGAGTCCTGAGCTAACAGGAGCATCTTTACATTTAGGCAAATGTCAAGAAGTAAGCAAATCCTTATTTAATGGCAACTTCAAAGATACCACAGACTGCGTAATTGATTTCAGTTCTTCTGGTGGTTATGAAGATATTGATGATGATATACATAGTGAAGAGTCAGAATGGTACCAACAATGGCTCAGTCTATTAGAGCAGGGGATGTGGGGGCTGCTTGAAGATGGTAATTATGGATATTTTGTATTTAAGGATGAGACATACATTTATGCTTTACTGACTGATGTTTCTGGTCAGTATGTATATATATTTACTCCTGACGATGAATATTTGGAATGTGGACAGTTATCCACACTCCCCAGTGCATGGTTGCAGAATGAAATGGTTATAGTTTGTGGCTTCAAAATTCCACTTTACAATGAGGCTGAACTTTTGTGGTTACATGGGCAAAATCAAGGAGATGCTCTGCTAATTAATGCTTCTCTTGACCTTTCTGAAGTCAACAAAAGGAATCAAATTATGGAACAGTTCTCCAGTTTATTTGAGGATTGTCTTTTTGCACAGAAAGAAGAGCCTCTGGACTTCACTATGTATAGAATAAATAAAGTCAGAATGGACACTAGCCCACAATATCAGCAAGAACATACTTTACAGAATCCATTTTTTGAAGCTTTTGATCCAGCAGCGCATGATATGAGTCCTTACTGTCATAGTGAAATGGCAAACCTTTCTCAAAAGGTATCTGTTTCACGCTCATCAATGCCAATCTCTGAATCCTCTTCACACGACATTTGTAATTATAGTTTCCTTTCTCGACAGAGGTGTTCGAATGAGATAAAAGTAAGACATATTGATAATGTATCAGAAGTTGAATGGAGAAGAAAAATGCCTCCTGTAAAAGAGAGACAAAGTAAGCCAGCGAAGAGAATTTTTTCCTTTGTCTCAGATTTAAAAGATGTAATTGATACATCTTCAGAATCAGAATTGAGAAAAAATGCTACTCCCTTCAAGTCAACTACAATGGCAAGTCCATCTAGAGCTTCCACAAAGCTTGTTAGACCTTGTGAAGATGTTGCACACTTTGAGAAATCTGAACAGGTTCGGGAGCTTACATCTGGGGATCAGCAGGCAAAAAATGTTTTGTCATCTGACTTGCAGTGTTTTAAGGCAGAGATTAACAAGGATGAGCCCCTTTTTTGTCAGACTCCAGAACATTCATCATTAAAACCAGCTTCAAAAAATGTCGCAGTTTTACCTTCTTCCACCACAACCAGATTAATGACTTTGGTTACTGATGGTTCAGTAAAGGATGAGTCAACAAGGTCCTCTGTGCTATCTAAGCAACCTAAGTTGACACGACAACGTACACAGTTTTCCACTGCAAATTTGCAAACAACTGTCAAGTCCGGCCAGGCGGTTATGCTACTGAATGAGCAAGACACTCTTCATAAAAGCCTGGATAATAGTTTCTGCAAGCATGATGCTTCTATAAAGCTTACCCCAAAGTCAAATGTATCACAGGAAAGATCTTCAGCTAAATCCCAGGTTGGTTTCTTAAGTTTTTTAAAATCAGCAGTAGGGATGGAAGAGCCTAAACCGAATCCTCCAAACTGTTCAGAAACCACAGAAAAGTCTGCTGAGAGTGCAAAATTTAATAAGGAGAGCACAGGTTTTCCAAACATTTCTGGATCTATTGGCAATATGTTCAATGCAGGGCCTCCACCATATCAACAGCAACCTTCAGAAACATCACAGTCACAGCTAAAGAAAACTGCACAACAACAACAGGAAGGATTAATTGGAAAATGTGGTACAAATAAAAACCTAGAGTCTGCTCAACAAGAAGCACTACAAAATTTACAACATAAAGGACTTCATCAGCAGACTTTATACAAGTTTGGGGAAGATGCTGTTGAGGGCATTGCTGCACACCAACCAGGAAAAAGGTCTGAGGTATTTCTACCAGACTCCAGTGTTAGTTCTCTTTTAAGCCAGCCAAAGACAATGAGACAGGTTAATCCAGAACCTCATCCTAAGCAGTCTGGTGGTTTATTTGGATTGTCCTTGAGTAATATGCTTTCTGGGTCTGCACCTAATAAAGATGAACCTCAAGGTAAATGGTTATCATCGATGTTTGGTGTATCTGACTCTCAGCAGAATCAGACAGAGGCTAGATCTCTTCTTAGTGGATTTTTTTCTGGAGCTTCTTCAAATAGTGGTTCTACTAGTAAAGGCATATTTTCATTGTTTGCTGGATCTGGTCCACAACCTGCCCCAACTTCATTTACACCTGACACATCTTTGTCAGGTTCTGCTGCACCTAAAGACCCACCGGGCAAGGGTTTATTTTCAATGTTTTCTGGACCTAGTGCCCAGCAGGCTTCACCTCAAACTGGATCAATTCCTGAAGCAACTTCTATTGGAACATCTTCACCCAAACATTTACCAGGCAAAGCTTTATTTTCAGTGTTTGGTGACCCTAGTCCCCAACATACTACCTTGCAAATGCCATCTGCTCTTAATGGAACTCTTTCTGAGTCATCTGTTCCTAAAGGAGTACCTAGAACAGAAGACTTGACAGTGTTCTCAGAACCTGTTACTCAGTCTGTCTCCACACAGGATGTATTAGCTCCTGAATCTATTCCATCAGAAACAATGGTATGCAAAGAAAAATCCATAAATGAAAGCATGTTACTGGATGCCAACACATTCAGCACCCAGCCTTCTATAAACCAGAAAGAGTTCATCACAGAAGAGGCCTCCCTAAAAGATGCTTTTCTGGATGAGACACCCCATCCAACATCAGTATCCACATCTAAAGAATCAAGTGTTCAACCACCTCCTTCCCAGACTGGGTCACGTTTTGCTGGAATTCTTCCTGGATCAACTCTGCCTAAGGATATACCTGGCAAAGGGTTACTTTCCATGTTCAGTGGACCCATGTCACAAGATATTCATAACCAAAGCAACACTACAGCTAAAGACACACAAGGCAAAGGACCATTTTCTTTATTCAATAGACCTAGTGTACAAGCTTCTGCCCAAAGTGGATCACTTTTGCAAAATATTCTCCCTAGAGCTTCTGAGACCAAGGAGCCAATGGGAAAGAGTTTGTTTTCTATGTTTACTGGCCCTGATTCTAGTCAGGCAGAAAGATTATCTAAACCACCTGAACCAGAAGGACTTCTTAGGCTTCCCTCACTCTTCTCTCATCTTGGTGCCCCAGAGGACAATAAGCCAAAAGCTGGCGATTCTAGTGTCCTTAACACATCTGTCATTAATGAAAAGAAACAAGATGCAAGTGATAAGCTCCAGGAGGAACTGGGCACACAAAACAATAGCCTGCAAAGTGGCACAGTCTCCAGTGTATCTGGTGTGTACTCATTTGCTACTGCTAAGATAGATAAAGAACAGGGGGATGAAGTGGTTTCTTTGTCACAAGCTCCATTTCAACATGACAGTTTGTCTCCGCTTAAGGAGACATGTTCTGATGTTTCCAGTGACAAAGTTGAAATTGATGAAGAAACAGCTTTAAGCACTGAAGCTGACATTTTTGCTTCATCTGAAAATGGATGTTCCACAGTAATTGACCAACATATCATAGAAGAGAGAAAGCCATCAGAAAAACAAAAACCTTCTGAGTCAGATTTATCTGGCTTTGTGTCCAAGGTTTTCTCAACAGCAATGGCTCCATCTATTCCTACAAGTAGTTTCTTCTCATCTCCACAGTCTTCATTTTTTAAATCTTCCATTCCTACCAAATCTCAGTGTCAGCAGAAAAGTTCCTTCTTTAATCTGCCGAGTAGCCTTCCAATGGAATCATTGAAAAATGATCTACTTGGCATCTTCAGAACAGCTGAACCACCTAAACCTTCGGAAGCTACACATCTGACCACATCTGATCCTTCTGTACAAAATGTAAAAAATATATTCGAGGTTCCAGCTATACCTTCAGCCGATGAAAAAGACATTTTTGTTGCATCTAGTACGACAGATTCAAGCATATCCCAAGTAGACAATCAGGATAAGGATTCTGAAAAGTCCAATGATAACTGTGATCCATTAACTGTAGATAAAAATATATCACTTACAGGGACTGCACCTGAAGGTTGTCCATCCACTGAAGTCCCTGAAATGGAGAAAGCTAACTGTCATGAAAGGGAATCTGTATACGATGAACCAGTTGTCATTATAGAGGATTCACTGGGAAAGGGGATGGAAGTCGAATCAGTTGAGAAAAGCCAGAAGCTTCCTCTAGCAGACACACAGAGGACAAATACAGAACCACCACCTGCAAAGTCCATGTTTGATATGCCAAACTTATCTGAAAAATTTGGCTTCATGTCTGGCAGCAATGATTCTGGGAAATCTATGGGCTCTTTCTTTTTGTCTGCACCCTCTATTCCCAAAGGCCTGCCTCAGATGCCGCAGGTTGAAGTTGGTGGCCTACTTTCTGGGTTCAGAGCTTTTTCTGCTGGGCTTTTTCAGGAAGAAAAACCTGAGGGATTTTCAGTTAGTTTAAAAAGGTTTGGTTTCTCAGGACAGAAAGAGACACCTGACCCTTCTAAGCCACAGTCTGTCTCAGTCATCTCGACTCAACCCAAAGCACACAATGAGAAACTTGCTGTAGCAGACACCCTAAGCAAAACCGATTCTAATAACCTCACTATGGAGGTACGACAACTTGGCAGTGATAGAAGTATGAATATTAACCTGTGTGATGTAACCCAAGAAGAAGTTAAAACCTTAGACAATATTGAAATCCCTAAGCAAGGTCCTATAGATGGTGCAGTCATCCCGCAGGTGCTCATTTCCTCACCTGTGCTAGAAGAGTTTTTGTCTGACAACATAAATGAGGTGGAGACCCTCTTTGAACCCATACCCTCTACAGAACTCAAATCAGGAGTCTTTCAAGATACCCACGTGAAGATGGATCACATGAGTATAAAAAGGCTAGTACTTGCATAATAAATGGTCATCAAAGCACCATTTATGATGCACTCATGTTAACTTTTAGAAGTTATTCTTTTTGAAACAGTGGAACCCTAACCCCATAGATGTTATCCTTGTCTGTCTGTGTTTGTGTTTCTTCACCCTTATTTATTGTGCGTCTTATTTACTGTAATACTCTGTCTATATTTTTTTAATAATTGTGACTGAGTCTAAATTACTAGTTATCAGTCATTTACAAATTAGATTGATCAAACATAAATATTTTGTAATATTTGAATGCTGTTAGCTTTTTCACTTCAAGTGGCTCATAATACATGTAAACACATGTACCCAAAATAAGTCCTTTAAAATATTTCAGCCCAAACAGTATACATAAGTATATATAAGAATTACTCAAATAAAATATGGTTTAATCTAAAGGAGGCAAACGCTTCAAATTATTTGTCACATAAATAGGGCATGTTGAATCTCTGTATAAGTAAGTTAAGTACAATTAATCAGATACAGGTAATCTGCATTGTAATACAACCAGTGGGTTATAAGTTACGGTGTATGATGGGATCCCACATCCACTGCAGTGTCAAGCTCTGTATTTTGTACATTATCAGTGTGGGCTTTTCCCCTGTCTCTGCAAAAGTAATCAACCAACCAGCTATATAAATTTTCTTTTTGTTTTTAAACTCTCTTAAATTAACAAATGAGAGTCCTCTATGTACTAGACCTTTTATTAAGACATAATACAATTGCTGTTGTATTCAGTAATTAAAATGCATTGCTAGTACATTATACATTATAATTAGTAGATTTTAAATGTACTGAAGCTCAGTTTGTGGAAAAAAAAGGTTGTGGGTAGCAATCTTGGAGACTGCTGTTATTGATACTACCTTAGAGGATGCCATCTTGCTAAAATTACTGTCTGGTTCTTTAATGTGTCCCTGGTAGGACTCCATTTCTTGCCTTCTGACCTGACATATGGAGTAGGTGTTGTTCTGTTACTGTGTGTCAGCCCTGGGGCTGCCCATGATCTTGCTCTCAGGTGTGCCATGTCTCCCTGTCACAAAAGCCCTATGGACAGCAGCCACGCTGGCTCCTCAGGAGATCTCAGTCAGGCCAGTTCCCAGCTCAGCGAGATGGGTCAGGACAGCGTGCCACTTTCGGAAACAGAGGAGCGCCGGGAACTGGACTCTCGCCACTGCTACCACAGCACAGCTAGCTACCGGCCTGCCAATGGCCACACTGCCTGGGAGGACACAGAGGAGACTGGGATCAGGAAAAACAAGGATGGCATTCTGCCAAAAGACAGAAGAGCTTCCCCAGAGCAGATGCCAACAACCTTGGAGAAGAAGCCTGAGGATCCAGTTACAAGGTGTGGAGATCTGGGTTAGAAATCAAAGTTCCTTGATTTAAAGTCAATCTCTAAACTTGTGTTCTGAACATATATTAAAAACAGAAAAACTCACCTCATGATTTCAGTGCCCATTTCAGTTCTGCACTGTAACTAACTTTTTCTCTGATTCAGTTTTCTGGCCGGTGAGCCCCTACCTTTCTCTCCATCAAGGCTACGCTGGCTGAGGGCCTTCAACAAAGTCCGTGTTCAGCTTCAGGAGGTAAGGACCATCACTTCATTTTCATCTTTTTTCTTCTTTCCTTTCTGGGTTGGTTGAGATTCATGTAAATTTTGCCAGAGCTTCTAGAGCTTTATTCATACAGTAAACCGGGATCCATAAAACTAAGAAAGGCACTGATCGAATTGTGACAATTATTCAGATTGTTGTTTCAAACCTGGCTGTCTTGCTTACTGGATTTGGCTAAAATGAAATAAAGTGTTTGATTAAATTCAGCATTTATTTGATTTATTCGTTCTTAGAAAAACACTGTCACATGTTTATGTTTGTCAGTTTTTAACATGGAGAGTGTGTATATATACCCAGAAGACATGGGCAGGAATAAAGCTCTGCATTACTGTGACAATGGCCCAGTAATTATTATCAGAAGACTGGTTCAAGGAATCTCCGAAATGGCAAGGCTTGTGGGATGCTTGCAGTCAGCTGTACTGAGTACCTACAGTACTGTGAGTGGTCTGGAGAGAGAACAAGCTAATCCACCAACAGTGTTTTGGGTGGCCAGGACTCGATGATGCGGGGTGTGAATGAAGGCTGTCCCATCTGGTAAAAACCAATAGAAGGAAGATTTCAAAAAAGATCCCATTTGGATTGCATTTTTGGGAAATGGTGGCACATAATGGTGAAGGGTTTCTGGAAGACTCCTGTTTAATTTAACGTCTTTGGCTGTTAGTTTGTGTGTATTTCTTTGTACATGATTCTTCTGTCTTCTTTGGCTGTTGTCCGCAAAAAAACTTGATTGTATGGTGATCACTTTATTGGCTTTAACATTCCAGGTGATCCATCCAGTAATTCTAGAAATGGTATTGATTTGAGGGGTGTGGCAGGAGTTAGGGTTAGATGGGGGGAGGGCGGTGACAGGGCTGTCTGGGGAATACATTGTTGGTTTTCCAACAGCATCTCTTCTAGATCTGTTTTTGCTATTCCAGCTTTGCAGCAGAAATACTGTTATAAAGATGAACTTACCCCTTCAACATTTGCCTAACTCCAGTTGCACTTGCAAGTAAGAGAACAAGACATATGAACACACAAATCGCTTTCATTTGGCTGACAGCTTTTCATCTGTTTTTTCTGTTCTAGTTCTGTGTAGTTTTGATGTCTCAGTTCCAATGTGAAAGTGTTAATTATTGAATATTTAAGGTGACCGTGGTTGGCAGTGCTGGTACTAATTTAATATTTTTTCCCACTTTTTCCTGTAAACTTTAAAATTGCTCTTTGCCCTTAGTCACTCGTGTGTTGATGTTTCTGCATGAATGCTATGATACCTGCTATGATCCATCTTACCCTTGGGTGGTAGTAGACTTTGATGTTGGTCATAAGCTTGTAGAAATGATTTGTATATTAGCATGTCTTTGGCTGCTGGAAGTACCTGGGGGCAGCCGGTTTCTCATGGTACATTGGGTGTAATATCCTGGTAGCTGACAGAAGTACAAATTCCTCACAACTCCAAACAGCAGCAGCAAAGTCTAAAAAGTCATTCAGAAGTTTAAACAGACCAGCCATTTTGAAGCGTTCTTGTTTTCTTGTATGGCATTTTCATGTTTAGATCTTCATTGTTTGTAAAGCGTAATACATACCCATACGTGCCATTAATGCATTCCAGGTGTAAGATAGGATGAGAAGAAGCTGGTCAAGCAGCTGAAGGCACTTGGTTATTATGGGAATTTTGGGTATCATATAGCAACATTCCCCTCTAACAATTTTTTGTCCTAGAGACGTTTACTGAATGTTACAATTAAGGTATGGAAACATTCAACGTGTCCAGTTTTCAGGATGTCCCCAGAACTTTGTCCCACTACTACAGCAACTACTACTGCAACGAAGGCTAATAATATAAAAGCAAATGAAGGGCATGGTAGGGTAGAGGGTAACACTGTCGCTTTACACCTCAAAGGTCATGGGTTAAGGGGTTAACACTTTTATAAAATAATATTTTATTATAAAGCAATACTTTTCAACATTAATTGCATTAATAGGATGCAGAGGTAATAATGTTATTGTTCTGACATTAACAGAACCGTTGGTAACTTAAATTACCAATACAGTAGGAACGTTCTCTGCCAGCTTTGAGAGGACCTTCACATAACATTGGCTAACGTTCTGGGAACATTTCATGTTAGATGGGTTATCAGAACTTGTTGAAAGCTGTCTGTTTCAAGCTAACATTCACTTAACAAATGCCATTTTGTTATAAAGTCTATCTAAACGTTTAAGCATATTCTTAGGTACTTCTTGAGGTTGCGTGATAAGATATTAAATGTTTAAAATACCCTTTAATGAAATGATTTTTGTGCACATAGATGTTAATATTATTTTTCATACATGTATCCTCAAACTTTAGTAATATATAACATAACGTCATGACAAAGGTGCAGGAAAATAGAGCAGAAACCATGGAGAACATAATGGCATAACCTAAAGCTTCGTAAGGAATGACATCCCTCCTTCTTTGCACTTCCTATACAATAATATTCATATATTATTAGATCAGGTCAGCAAGCAAATTATGTTGCAAGCGGGAGCTATGTCAGCTTTCATTACCTTTAAACTCATCAATTAAGCAATTCAGTGGTCAGCACTGATCATGTTGACCAAAGAACACTTAATATTCCTTAATTAACATGGAAGTAAATTGCTGCTTGTTGCTATGCTGCCCTTATGTCCTGTATGTCTTGCATCTTTTTGAAAACAGCAAAGGAAAAGATCGGCAGAAACCCAAGAACAGCAGTCACCTGTTACCAGTTACCAGTATGGTTATAGGAAGATGTTGAAGGGTGTCCTGTTTGTGTCTAACCATGCTGACTGTGAAAGTGCCATGGTTCATCAGTTCATTGTTGCCAGGTCCAAAAGGAGTACTTTCACAACAGCAAACCACTGAAAATAAGGCACTTGGTCACTTAAAAATTAAAAAAACACAGAACAGGAAAGAGCATCGCTTATTATTTTTGTCATGCTAAAAGCAGCTGGTGGGCTTTATGGTTTTAAGTTGACCTTTAGTTTGCCTAGCTAAGGGCCTTCAGGATTACTAGAGACTCCACCATAAACTGTTGAGACTGCTGAGGTCAGGGAGACACCTCTGGAGCCTCAAGGCCCAGACCGAATGCTTCAGAAGTTTTTATCCACAACCGATAAGACTTCTCAACAGCACATGAAATGGACAGCCAGCACTGCACACACACATGCACACTCACTCTCTCTCCTCTAATCTCTCCTCTTCCCTTGCAAATTTGCATACGACATATTAATCACAGCACACAGCATATTAAAGGTATGTTTGGTGGAATGGATCTATGGATCACACGGGACACCCAAACAAGGAACACCCCCCCCCAATTCTCTTTAAACAAGGTCCATACTAAACTGGGAGGCACATTTCTTTCTCTATTATCATACTTAAAAAATATGTTTTCAAAATATGTAGGATTATGTGTTTTGTGCTGACGCACAAGTCAGTATTTCTTTTAAACCCCAGCATGTTCATAATGAAAAGCTGCACTTCAGGTCAGATGCTGAGCACTTTATCAGTGATTTCACACACTATGAGGATTGCTGATAGGATGGCCCTCTTTCGAACCCTTTCAGTGGTTCTGGATGTTGTTTTTTTTTCTTCCCAGCAGGCCTCAGCAATACTTGGGGGCTTAATAATACTGCTGTTTGTAATGCTGCCTGCCATCGTGTGGAGCGAGATTAGAGGGGGCCTCTGACAGCGTAATAGCAGCCTCCCCTTGGGTGTTTGTGGCCCCCTCTCATAACCACACACTTCCCTCCGTCGCTGTGTACTGCCCCCCCCCCCCATAAATGCAGTCGTGCCACTTGTTGCCATTTGTAATATTTAAGTACTTGCATTATTTTATCCTAAAAGTTTTACCTCCAACACACCATTAGGTTTCTCTTTGTGCTTCAAAATTTACGTTTTATTTGTGAAATAAATGATCTCTCTCCATTTCCTTTCCAGCAGTGATGAAAGAGTTCATTGCAGCTGTTCTTGCTTCTTTCACTCCATAATTTGGATGTTTCACCATGCCTTTTGTGGCTGGTCAGTTGCCCAAGAACTGCCTATTTAACATCAGTGTATGTTTACTTCTGAAGAGATGTTTTCTGACACACACACACAGACAAAACCATGTTGCATCATGGTGTCTTTTAACAGAATTTGAATGTTTATTGAATGTGGATCATTTTAAATTACATCATTTGAAAATACATTTTAACCTATAATGTTTACAGGTCCTATGTTTTTGCAAATTATAAAGAAGAATAAAAAATATTAGGGCTGCACGATATATCATTGCAGCATCGTTATTGTAATGTGAACATACGCTTTAATCTCATTTGTCTGCACTGCTTTGAGTCTGTTGATGCAACTTGCAGCAACGCCACCAACCTATTTGACAAACTATGTTGGTACATAAGTTCCATTTGGCAATCGTTTATTTCAGGTAATTTCATCTCCATTTTTGTTTTATAAATATCTCCATATTACTCATGGAAATTTCACACTTTGCAATGTAATAGCCCTAAAAAAATATTCATATGCACGTCTTTCACCTACTTATCCAGCACAGGTCTGTGGTTGCCTGTATAAGGCAGAAGAATTCCTTGGATGGGATTGAAGTAGAATGAAAGTATTGTATTAAAGGACAGAAGGTCAGAATTGCTTGCATTTGACTAAGAAGATTCAGCATTCCATCAGATTGTGTATTTATTCAGTGTAGTTTGGTTGTTACACTTGGAAAATCTTCAATTGTTTTTTTTTCTTCATTTGTTTATAATACCTCTGTACACTTTCCATTTGTACCCTGTATTCCAAGGCATAATTTAGCAATATTATGAAAATATAACACATATAGCAGGGTTGCCAACTCTCACACATCTGGCGTGATACTCAAGCTTTCAGATTCTTACGCTCATGCAATTTTACGGCAAATCGAGATTATTCCAATATAAACCTAAAATTAGCTACATCAAAAGCATTGGGGTAGTTTGCAAACCCCACAGACTATTTATAAGGTAATAAAACTGTTACATACATGAAAATCTCAAATTGAAAATCAGCTGACCAAAGTTGACAACCCTGATGTAGAGGGTTGAGAGGGGGCCTGATATTATGAATACATAATACACATTTATTGAATGAGATAAATATTAAATGAAGTGGAAAAGAATTCAGAATATGAATAATTGTAGGATTTCTGTCATGTTTAGTGGTGAGCTAGAGTTGTGAAAGGAAAATGGAGATCTATAAGGAGGCAGGATGAGATATGGCCTTGGAGAGCAGATTACATGAGGTCAGGATCAATGATTTCAGAGTGCTGTTGGACAGGCGATGCGGACATAAGGTTTGCAGCAATTGGGTGCACGTAAAATGACAGGGTGGCCTGATCAGGGTAGATTCAGTCATTAGCTTTCCGGTGTTTAATTCATGATTGCTCCCAAGTCAAAGGTTGATCATGTAATCAGTGTGGGAAGATGGACACGACTGATTTGAGAAGTTTAGAAATGAATCTGGATAATTAAGCAGCTTGTTTCTTTAAGTATTGTGCTATTGTGGGCGGTGGTGGCTTAATGGTTAGGGATGTGGACTTGTAACTGAAAGATTGCAGGTTCGAATCCCCGACCAACAAGGTACCGCTGAGGTACCCTGAGCCAGGTACTGCCTCCAAGCACTGCTCCCTGGGCGCTGAATTAGCTGCCCCTTGCTATGTCACATATGGGTAAAATGCAGAGAACACATTTTGCTGTTGGGCACTGTGTGCTGTGGTGTGTCAACAATGACAATTAATCACTAAATTCTAATTATAAACACTTATGGAGGTAGAGTTGTGAGGATTTTTTTTCTTTCTGTCACAGTCGTCTTGCACTTTAAATTGAACCTTCACAAAAACCCATCTCACCTGGTTTTAAAAAAACATTTTATGTACAGATGTGCATCTCCATCACTGAGGCTGATGCGATACCCTTCTCGATGCATTGCCAAAGATCCGATGCATTACAGATACATATGAAGCAGCTACTGATGCAGTGATTTACCCCTATTGAGAATCAGTGGAATTTCTCAGTAGGAGTAAATCATACCACATCGCTTTAGTAGCTGCTTCATATGTAATTGTAATGTGAAACAAAAGAATATGATGCTGTTCAGTTCAATATGATACAGATACAGAAACGGTTTGGAGAAGTAAATCTAAATATAAAATTATTGGTCAAAAATTATTCATCACATTTCTAAATAATAAAGGTATAGGGCTGCTACTAATAATTATATATTAATAAATCTGATTTTACTCATGCAAAGATGCTGGAATGATGCATCTTAAGTTCATCAAGTTCATTGTATCCGGTGCACACTCTTTTATATCGGGGCAGGCACATTTTGAACTTTTATGCCATTGCACTGATGTGAATCGGTGACTCTTACCATCCCTAATTTCATGGCATTTGGAATAACTAACAATAAATGCCCTCTGGTGACCCTGATGGAAAATAAAGGAAGGTACTTCGTGAAATAATAGATAAGCCTATCAGAAGGACCCTCAATGCAAATATACACTGCACAAGTTTTACATCATGTGTTAGTGCTATGGCCATGCATTTGGTGGTGTGAAACGGGCTCTTTCCTCTGATTCTGCATGAGAACATGCATCCTGACACAAGCAAATCTCTAGATCTATTTTCAGAAGATGTTTGTGTGAATGTGTCATGGGAAGGATTGGGTCGCGGCTCATAATTACAGCACTTATCACAGCGGTGTGAGCATCCCTCACCATGAGTGCACTGCCACTTCCACTCAGGATAGCCAGCTAAATGTGTTCTGTTTGAATCAGAGAACTGAAGAGAATCTAAGATAAGGGCTCATGCAATAAAGTAATATAAAGTAATTTTAATTCTGGAGTTTGAGACTGACGTGACAATTGGCAATGTTTGTATTCTTAAAGGAACATAAGGAATGACTGTAAGTCAAGTTAGCTGCTGATGGCAGTCGTCTGTCGGGATGGTACCAATGGGTGAGACCATTCAGTATGTTCTGTTGGTTTGGCTTATCCAGACTTGGGGGTCATAGATCTCTGATTCACTAGTTGTGGAGTACCGGGTTAGGCAGTGGATGTTTCAGATTTTATATATGTCAGCGTAACATGATGAACTTTTGGTCTTTGTGATTTGTGTGTCTTTGTGTAGTTGTGTGTATTTGTTCACCTGTTCAAGTAATTGTGGCTTGTGTGTGTGTGTCTGTGTGTGTGGGTGGGGTGGGGGGTCAGATATACATTACATTGTTGGGACCAAATGTACCCACAGTGTGATACAAACCTGTTATTTTGACATTGCGGGGACCATTCTTTTTGGTCCGCCCTAGGGTACTTTTTATTTTTTATTTTTATCTGTGATTGCAAACAAAAACCTAAAATTTTACTTATGGTTAAGGTTTGGGCTGGGTAGGGGTTAAGGTTGCCATTTTTGGGATTAGTGTTTTGCCCATAGAAGTGAATGGACGGTCCCCATAAAGATATGAGTACAGGTGTGTGTGTGTGTGTGTGTGTGTGTGTGTGTGTGTGTTTGCTGGTTGTACTAGTGAGCAGAAAAGAGGAGGGAAGAGAGAGTAAGGGGGAGGGACTCAGCGTGTGATTCAGTGAGAGCCAGTGTGTCGACAGCTTCACTACTGCCTTGTGCAACAAGCTGTACCCAGTGAACCCCCAGCCAGAGGACAGGGAGCATGCTTGGTGGGCAGTGCAGGGGACAGCTGGAGAGAGGGATGGAGGCACGCGTGTGCTGGGATGCTGAGGTCACGCATGCGCTGCTCCAGTCTGCTGGAGGAAAAGCACGTCTCCACACGCCGTCTGTGTGCTACTTAGGTGCTGATCCGGTGACACAGACCTGCTGGATTGCTCTTTTTGTTCAGTGGTGGCTGTGGAATTGGTGCTAAATGGTATCTGAGGATATTTCTGCCTGTCTTATTTAACTGTGCTGTCTACTGTAAGTAGAGCTTCACACTTCTGTGGGTTCTTTTCAGTGGATCTGTCACTTTTTCCTTCTATAGGGTAAGTGTACATTCCACAAGCAGGCAGTTTGTTTCTTCAGTTTGCATGAATGTATTTTTAGGCTTTATGAGTGAAGTGGGCTTTAATTCATACAAAACTGTGCACAAATTAGTGATGAAGTGGTCTCTTTGTTTGGCTTTTGTTTGCCCATGTGCAGTGGAGGCTTGAAAGATTTTTTCAGGAGAAGAATGCATCGAAGAGTGGGGTGGCCTTTGCCAGAGTCGTGTTTGATTTCAGGATATATATGCTGCTACTATCTTCTTTGAGGACTTGTGAATGAAACAGCTGTGCATATTTAACTACATTCCACCAACTGATAAATGAGATCATGGAGTCCCTCCAATAATTTTGATCTTATAGGAAATTTGCTCAATCTATAGGTAAAGTAATTTATACAGTGTAGATTTTTTTTCTTCTTGTATAGAAACTTGATTTCTAATGGTACAGCTTAATTGTCAATTATTATAATTATTTGTGGTGTTCCTTTCCTGAAAACTGTTAATAGACGCAGATTAAATTAAAGACTCAAATATAATACAATAACATACAAATACTAATACAAGTGACCAATAAGCTGACATAGTTGACTGAAAAATAACATAGCATGTCCCTATTCGTGTCATAGCCAGGGGGCTAAGCTGGACTTTGCTGGGTAGTGAACTGAGAAATTTAAAGGGAAACGGGGAATTTGGCATTTCTGCTCATTCACTTCTATGGCTTGGTGAAAATTAAGACTGACTGCTACCAGCTGTTTCTTCTGCTCCTGTGAGCTTGACAAATCATGCAGCTTCCTGCAGACACATAGATTAAATGAGACACCTGCTTGGGAAATCATGCTAAGGTTTTATTAAAAGAATTTATATGCCAGAATAGCTGGTTGGTTGACCAGAGTGTATTCTGACCTAGCAGGGAAATAATAATCTTACACCTGTGCTTCTATGAGAATGTTAAATTATGGAGTCATCTGTATTTGTCAGTTTGTGCAGTTACTACAGGTCAGCTTAAGACTGGTCAAAACATTCTTTTCGGATTTGATTTGTGGACAGTAATCTACTGGAGGTGTTATAGAGTTTTATAACTGAAATGACCTCATATGATGTTCAGAGTGGATTTTGGCAAATCTGTGTGTGTGTGTGTGTGTGTGTGTGTGTGTAAGTGTAAAAATGCCAAAAGCCTTGTATTTGGGTTGGTTACTTATGGTTAAGGTTAGGGATGGGTAGAGGTTAAGGGTGTCGTGATTGGGATTAGGGTTTTTCCCATAGAAATGAATGGATGGTCCCCATTTAGATAGGTACACCAACATGTGTATGTGTGTACGCACGCCACAGTGGCTGCTAACACTGCCTTCCAAGCCTTCATTAGCCTTTCTGAGAGGGGAGACCTGATAGAATCAAGAAATGCAAGAAACAAGCAGTCAGAAATAGAGTGCCTTGTGCTAATCAGGATAATGTATGATTACACATTAAGATTTTCTAAGAAGTGATGATAACTTTCGAATAGCTTAGTAAAGCACTTGAAGATTATTCAGATTACTGAGCAAACCATGAAAGACTATGCAAAATAATGCAAACTGGAGTCACTTTAGAAAACAGTACTCCTATATGCAATGCTATATTTGTTAACTCTTTAGCAGTTGTTAAATTTTGCATAGCTTTTTCTTTATTAGTTTATCTGAATAGGAAAAATGCCCGACGTGCATTTTATTTGTTACATTGGTGCTGTCATTTTTATTTGCAGCTGAATGATGGAATAAAAATGGAAAGCCTAGATTTGTTGACCAGGTTCTGGTCCTCACCAGTGTTAACTGAAAGCATGCACTTAACATTAAAAAGGTGTGATTCTTGCAATGACCAGTGTATGTTTTACTGGTCCCTGATTGTCCGGACCTCCTATATAGATTAGCCTCATTTTCCCTCCTAATGGAAGTGCACTTTTCTGCTCAAAGTGACAGAGAGGGGCTGAAAACTCATTCACTCAGGAAAAGAAAGGACGATCAATCCACTTAGCTTATGACTGCTTTAAGTCCCGGGCGGCCTGCCAGAAACAGCTGTGGTAAATACCACGCCATCTTAACCAGATCTTGTTTAGAGTTGCAGCAGACATCAGATTCATTTATGTGCATAATCACTGTTGTTGCCTTTGTGATTTAATGGTGACCCGCCTGCTGTGGGAGCATTTTTTTCATTATCCCGAAGCACAGTAAAGGTGAAAGCCTTTAATTGCTCTTGTAGCCCGAACAATGGCTGGTGATATCCAACAAGGTGCCTTTTCTCAATAATTCTCCAGCAGCAGCTATGAGATAAAAGGTGCTACAGAATCCCTCAAGAGCTCAAACATAGTAGCGATTTCGAGTGAAACAACAAAATCTTTGAGAAATATGTAGGAAGTAAAGAATGTATTAGTATAGTTAGAAAAAAAATGTGTATTTGACCCTTATTTACCCCTTGGAACTGTGAATTTGGCTTTAGTGTTGGAACATCATCAAAGTTCTGATTTGATAAATTTAATAGGAACCATTATGCCACAGATTACTTTTTAAACAGAGCTGGACAAGAACATGATGAATGGCAGTTAGTACCAACTATTCAGCCATCTTAGGAAACTGTCTTCTTGCCCACAGCTTATGCTTTCAATCAAGTGAAAGAAACACAATGAAACAATCTCTCTCTAAAATGATTAAAATTACACAATAAAATTATACTTACTTATCCGTTGGATTGGAGGCCTGATGGCTGCAGGATTTCTCACATAAGTATGTAGCATGAAATGTACAGATCGAGACAGACTCTCAACCCCTGGGGCCTTTTTGTGTCAGTATTGCTGTTTTGTGGAGTCGTACCTTGCTGGATCCAGGGGATGGTGTGTTCGGTATCTGTTTCTCCATTATATAAATGAGCCGTGTTACTGATTGTGGCTGAAGATTTCCCCTGAGTCCAGTGAAAGTGAGGCACTATTCTTTTGTGAAGGCTGTAAATCAATGCCCGGATATCCAAGTGATATACCAGCTTGTTCTGTATTATTATTAATGGTGTGCCAGCATTGGGATGCATCATATTTATGCAACTATTCTACTGATTGGTTGCAAAAAACGGCAAAAACCTAAGCAGTTGGTGTATAGCGTGCAGTTATATAGCTGTTGCTTAATTGAATAACTTTAACGTAACACTGCGTAGAGCAGCGGTTGCTTCATGTTTTTTCTTTGTTTTGAGCATCTGTCTGTCCATATTATTGTTCTCCATTAGGGCCTGAGTGGTCGTATGTTATGGGGGGCAGACTTGGCACTAAGAACATTTATACAAGGGCACACAGTCATATTCAGCCAGCCTAGATTTCGAACTGTAGGAGGAGGATGAGTTGATTAGTATAATGACATCTGACTGTGGTAAAGTTGGGATGGAAGTGATTTGTCAGGTCAGAGATGCTATACTTTTAGAAGGTGTGAATATGTGGGGCACGACGTGGAAGGGTAGGAGGCACAGAAATAATAGGGTAGTTTGGTTTCCATAGTGACTGTCGCTGCATTTAGGGTCTCTCTGTCTTGCTCGTATATTTTATCCTCATCTATCGCAAAAAGACTTTGCTTCAAGGCTGTTTGTATAGCCCTTCTGAAATGGTCATTTTTATAGTTCGATATGTATTATGCATTTATTTATGTATTACAGTCCTGAAGATATGTGTACGGTTTATGAAGATGTTTGTGTGTGTCTTAAATAAGAATATATGAAGAACGAGTGGCACCAGCCATTCTTAATGAACAAGCAAATGTTGTTCATTCTTTGAAGTATAAGGAATTATCAATAACAAATATAGCAAAACCAACCTGTTACTTAAACAAGTCAACCAAACCTCTGATCATGAACTGGACTGTTTCAATCTCTTTCTCCTCTGGGAACTTGCACTATTAGCTAAATTGAGTAGCAGGGCTGCTCTTCCAACCTCAGCCTCCCCCAAACTTTCCATGCCTAACCCATGTTTCACGAAATGGGAAGTTCTAGCAGAAGGCACAGTAGAAAATGTGTGAGTGTTATAAGTAAAGCGTCCCTTTATTCAGCTGGGTATTTTCCTGGAGCAATGCGCGTTAGACATTTATATGTATGTAATTTGCTCAGCTGGTAGCAGTAAAGCTACAAATCTGTCCTTAACTCTGCTACCGGCGCTGCTGACTTTAAAGGCTGTTCATGCATTTGTCAGAATTTCACCGCCAGCATCTGCTCTGACTTCCATGTTCTTACAACTTTTTCATCAGATTAAAGGCAGATTTTAAGGTGGCTGCCTCCTCATGGGTTTGCTTTACAATAACCCTATTTTACATTGCATAAGAAATGTTTAACCAAAATAGCTTATTCGTCAGAATTTAAGTGCACTCAAAGGATAATGCAGCAATGATGCAGAAAGGCAGTCACCCATCATTCATTTGACCAACCCAACCAACTACCATTGTATGAAAAAAACAACGTAAATTATTCTTCCAATTTTGTGGTTTTGTCAGAGGTGATAAATGACATTTCTTTGCTCATTTCTCATGCAACAATGACAGCTTATTTAGCAGTTCATATATTGTTCCTTCTAAGAATATCTTTTTTACTTGTCATTGTAATCTCAGTTTGCTTTGATTATGTATGTAAAAGCTCCGTCTGCCTGCAGTCACAAAAACAATCTATCAATTGATTGTACCCTCAATCATGTATACAATATTAATTCTCCTGTGCTTTTCACAAGATGCTCAGTGAATGATGGATTTTAAGTCAGCTACTTTCTTGCATTGTACTGTTAGTTTGATTTGAATGCCCTATTAGTCTTGCAGGGCATACTCACACTTTGCCCTGTTGCTTTTACTGTGCCCAAGCACACATTGCACTTAACTATCTGGGCCCAAGCATGCTTTCATCATCACCATGCGACCGTTTTGTGTTAAAGAAAACATAGGAAGCAAACGCTATTGTGCAGCACAATGGAGTTCATGATTAATGTCTTTATTTTGTGGCTCATTTGGAGTCATTTTGGGCATAATGACATGCAAAGATTTATCTAGTATATAGTTTTTATTTATTCATGCTGCACATATAAGGTATTACCAAATACCTCAGTTTGTGCAGACTAGTGTACTGAAAAGTTGTTCAGTATTACATTTCTTTAGTACCGGTACTACTTACACTATTACAGGCATCACTAATGTTATATTCGCTAACACTAACCAATGAATCAGAACCGTGGACTCAATATGTCCAAACAACTGCAGGAACTGAATTATACCCCACGCAGTCTTGCAGAAAAAAAAATTGTTGCAGTCTGTACAGCCTACCCGATCCGTTCATTCACAGTCCAGTCCATTTATACAGAGGTGGCAATTTCAGGTCCAGAAAGTAAAAATTTGTTTCAACCAACCAGCTGAGTGTAAAGAGTCACAGTCAAATAGTACTCAAGTGGTTGGTTGAAACAAAATCCTGGTCTGGATTTTTACTTCCTGGACCTGAAATTGCCACCTCTTCATTTATAGTGTACAAGTGCACATTCGTGTGTCAGCTGCATCATTGATGTCAGTGTGCTTTGTAACCAGGCACAGTTAGCGATCACACTACTGTACATCTGTACTGTATGCGTGTTTTACTTGCCATTCACTCCTGAGCCATCTAATCAGGTGAAACTGATCCTTGTCCTTTTACATTTGGAGTCTCCTTTCTTTGTGGCTATTACAGCAGATCGCAGAGAAGAACACGTGCTAAAAATGAAAGTTAAAGATTGTAAATGGTCAGTTTTTTATTACTTTCATTTACATGGAAAATTTTCTTCATAAATTACTTTTTAAGGTACTTTAATTGGTTACCTTCATGCAAACTGCAAATAAAGATTAAATAAAGATTTGTTTAGGCATGATGCGTTGGAGCATAAACAGAAACTTGTGAAGGGTAGAAAATGCTTGCATGCAGTCACAAGGAAACTGAATGGAAGAAAATCAACAGGGATAAGAAACGAGGGCAGTCTTTCTATGTCACTTTTGGCCGTAATGGTTGTGTGCCGCTGCATGGTGGGGGTTGGTATTATCCACACTGATTCCCACACATACACTTTTGTCATCAAAGCATATTAAAGTAGACAGGAATGTGAAGCGTGGTTCAAGGGCTCCGTGTTCCATGAAATTAACTTTGGGATTATTGTTTCCCCTTTAGTGGTGAGGGTTAGAAATCCATGCCTTATATTGAATTTCTCATAATTTCATTTTTTGTGCGCTGTACTTCAGGAGATGTTACAAATTTTTTTTTTGCATTGTAGATGAGGTTAGTTTTCTTCTTTTGTAAGGTGGATACACAATTCTCCTTTTACAATAGGGGTAATATGGCTTGACAAGTGATGATTAGAGACTGGATAGTCTTAAATGTTCTTTATTTTTTGCATGAACGATCGAGAGAAGCAGTAAATTTGTATCTTGAATATTTGGAATCATGTAGTCTGCTGTTGAACCTTTCAATTTAATCAGACTGTTTTGATGGCAGCATGATTATAATGAACTAAAATGTAAGCGAATCAGTCCACAGAAGCAGACCATACTTGCTTTTTCAGGCTGTGCTTTCTTTGTCTTGCTAGTCATGGACAAGGCTGCTGGGTAGGTTGGAACAGTTGCCATGTGCACACATTATGAAATGGCAGTCCTACATACAGACATGAAACTGGGACCAGATGCTCTGGTCTACACCTGAGGAATATACTGCTGCTTCAGTGAGCAAGGATGCTCTCCAGAAATCGCTTCAACGGGCAAGATGGGACAGGCATCATTCAGCACAAGAGGGCTAAGAAGAAGGACTTGGCCAAAAAAAGGATGCAGAGCCCAAAGGTGGCCCAGGGTCTTAGGAGCAAGATCCAAAAGTTCCTTCAGGGGGCTGGAGAACACTCATCCCATGATTCCTGTCACTCCACTGTGGAGATTGAGGAGGACATGTTTGTCTGTGGCATAAAGAGAGTTTCCTCAAGTGGTGAATTTTCATGCCAACATGTCCCAAATGATCAGGGTCACATGGGCACCCCCAGCACATCCTCAGTGAGGAAGGAAGAACAGAACAAAAAGGGCAGCATTAAGATCCCCTGCAATGGACCCCAACAAGATAACATGATTTTGGATGAGATTGGCTCTATTCTGAATGAGGAGGACAAACGAGGAGCCCTGGGACAGGGGAAAGACCTTGATGGAGGATCATCATTCACCCCCTCAAACAGCACCAGTGAGGCAGAACTTGACAGGAAGCAGGAAGAGCCTGGATCCAGTGACATTGTCGAGCATATTCTGAAGGAGCTACGGGGCATAAACAAGATTCAGGCTGAAATTTCGGACTTGAGGCAGTATCTCACCTCTGTGCGGGGCTCTGTGGATGAGGTTTCCTGCTGTGTGGATGCAGTGCTGACTGAGATTGAGTCTCTTCGCTCAGGGGCCACGGCTGGGCCTTTTCACCCTGAGAGGCCCAAAAGCCACTGTGGGAGCCTCAGCAAGGACTATACTGCACCGGTGGCCCCCTGGGGAATGCCTAGTAGTCCACGCTCAGAGTATTACACGTATCGCAAAAATGACACATTGTCATCAACTCAGAAAAGTCCCATGAGACGAATGGGCCCCACTTTTCAGGCATCATCCATGTACTCCTCCTGTAGCCAGTTGTATGTTTCCAGTTCTTACGGTCAAGGGGATCAGGACACCTTAGTACAGAGCTCTCGTGTATCTTGCTCAGTAGAAAAAAAGGATAGCCTTGGATACTTGGAACAACAGGATGGCCAGGAATGCCCCAGTACAAGCTCACTGTCTTCAGGTAACAGCTCAAAGTCCAACAGTTCTGAACCTGTAGGGCAAGGTATAGTGTGTTCCCATCATCATCTGGAATATAAAAGCTGGGCTGCCTCAGGAATGCCGCACAGCATGAGTGGTGAGGCAGTTTGGAGTGAGAAGGGTGTCTACTCTCAGCAGAATAGCATAGATGAAGGGGAACGTTCTGAAGGGGACCAATATGGTGGAGGGGATACCAGCAGCACCCCAGGACAGTCCTCACTGAGTAGCTCAGAGCACCTCTCCCTGCTTTTTGGCCGCCATTACAACTCCCCATCGACGTCACCCAGCCTGGCCGATTGGAGGGCTCCAGAGCATCGCCTGAAGGACCCAGAGGCAGCTGTTCATGATCAAATGTATAATCCCAACCTGGAATGCGAAGGCACAGCCAGTTATCTGTACTCACGAAGCTCTGGATACCACACCATGGAAGCCTACGCAGATGAGACAGCCAGTGGACCTTCTAGGAGCCTGAGCCACAATTCCACCATTATCCTCACAGATTGTGATGACTACTGCCAGCACTGTGAGCACTGCCCTCTAGCAGACACTCAAGATACAGGATCAACAGAAAGTGTGGAGAGAGACTGGTCTGACCAGGTATACCCTAGCTATGATGCAGAGCCACCTGGTGAGGAAGGCTATTTCTGTTTGAACTCTGCTCAATCTGGTCTTGGGTCAGAAGACTCTGAGCTCCCCAATGTGGGCTTCAATGTGAAAACAATTGGCAAAGCTGTGCTAACCTTTCAATCCGCTCTAAAAGGGGCTTTAAGAAAACTCGAGGGAACTAGCTCCCCAGACCTGGACGACGTAAATGCAGCGGACTTTCTTTCGAGTTTTGATGGACAGCCATCTTCTGAAGTACAGTGGGCATGCAGCCCATCAGATAAGCAGGGGGGTGACACTTTTGTACCTCCATTAGAGCAGCATAGAGATGGTTCTCTTATTTCAGAAGGTGATATGTTCCAAACGGAGAACCAGGAAGGCCCTGAAATTTTTACTGGGCAGTTAGAGCTCCAGTGTTCTCAACATACATCCCACTCTCTCTGCACTGTTGGTGAGCTACTTCTAGCAGAGATCCAGGCGTTCAATGATGAGCCTCAGCTGGTCAAGGACCTCCCCAGTGTGGATGATTGTTTGCAGCTCAGTGCCCAAACAAATGACGTTAGCCAGCAAGAAGCACGTCATCTTCGTTGCCTCAACAACTTCCAGCAAGTCCTCAAGGAGAAGAGACAGGTCCATCAGAACTTATGCAGGATTGCGGAGCGACCAAAGTCTGTTTTGTCTGAGGAGTTCAACCCAGGTACTTTTAAATCTTTATAATGAATCTTATTGGACAAGGACACAAACACTCAAATAATAATAACAATAATAATAATAATCTTATTGTTACTATTATAATAATTTTATTATTATTTTTGTTGTTGTTGTTGTATTCTTTATATGGTAAAAGTATGTGTGGTTGGGTAATATTATTTTCTTTGCGTTTTACCTAAGCTTTTTAAAATTACTTTAATTAAAGGTGGTTTCATTTACCGCTGTTTAAGTAAGGCTCATCTCTTCCTTCAGATTTTGTGTTTTATACCCTTTGAATAAATTTGCTTCATACACTTGCCAAAATTCTTTCAGATTTTCTTACAAAACAGCAATACAGTGTCATTACTTTTCTGTGTTGTTCAGAGATGGTGCATTATTGTTGCTGTAATATTATGGTCAAGGATATGATTTTTTTTGTGGCTTTAGTTTTTCTCATGAAGCAATCCTGATCAAGGGTATGGTGTTGAGCAGTTTTTCTCTTGTATCTTTTTTTTTTCTTTCTTCCAGAGAGCAGTAGAGAAGATGACCAGGTTACTCTTGAAACTTAAAAAATTAAATGTTTATTTTATTTTAACATTACCTTTTCCATGTATGGTTCTTGCATGAGACTTGAGTTGTGCAGCCAGCCCTGCACGTGTATCACGTTTCATTCTAAACAAAAAAGAAAAAAAGTTGCATGAAATCATTCTATCATGGGTCATAACTAAACTGAGTGTGTCATGTTGTCTCTTTTTTCCTTTTTTCTGGATTATGCCCTGCTTACTCCTGTGCTTCGTCATTGAAAGGTGTTTTCTAAAATGCACAGCCTGTGTCTTATTTGAAAGGAATTAAGAGATTGAGTTCCTTGTAATCCAATGTTGGAAGCTTTATCCGTCTAGAGAAGTACTTTAGCTGTTTGCATATGTGTGTGTGTGTGTGTGTGTGTGTGTGTGTGTGTGTGTGTGTGTGTGTGTGTGTGTGTGTTGTTTTTTTGTGTCAGACCTTATTTTTTTACAGCCAGTATCTGCATTGTATGATAGATGTCTATGGCTAGAGCAGGGGTATCCAAATTCAGTCCTGGAGGCCCTGAGCCCTGCACATTTTTGGGGTTTCTCTTGTTTAACACACCTGATTCAACTCCTTTGCTAACTACCACACAGTTCTTGAGCTGAATCAGGTATGGTGGGACAGGGAAAGAATTCAGCTGCACACAGCTCTGGCCCCAATGGAGCGAATTGAGCTCCCCTGCTCTAGAGAGAGCCCTACCTTTGCCATCTTTCTTATCCTGTTAAATTCAATTTTTGTTTGTATTTTTATTTGCTTGAAGATTATACATGACCATTGATTTTTTTTATATGGGTTCCAGTAGTTTGTTTATTTTTTACTTTCATCTGAACAATGATCGATTGTTTGCCAAGGCTGCTTGTTTTCAGATGGTCCCTTGAATAGGCCTATATTTTCAGCTGCTTTATTGATTTGTTTTATGAGCTTGAGACATGAAACTCAGCCAACCTGACATCTCACACTGTTTCTAAAGATGTCTAATGTTTTTGTTAGATGTGTTTGTAGAGTGATGTGTCTGGTATGTGGTTTGTATTTACCTGCTCAGGAAAGAGAAGATGGCGACAATGGGAAACTGCCGTGGATCAAAGCGGGGTGAGTTTGGGAATAGGTTCCTTCTGGATCAAGATATACTGCGTCTTTGTCAAACTGAATTATTTTCTAATATATTCCATGAAATGATCAAGTACCCCATTAATCTATAGTTTAGTTTGTATTGTGCCAGAGATGATCTTATTAAGAGGAAAAATTAAATTGAAAGAACATTAACATCCCATAGAAGTAGAAATGGATGATGACCCATGTGTGAGATAAATGGGGACTTGTGGGATGCTGATTTTATATGGTTTTGTGCACATAGAGGTGGCTGTGGCCTCTTTGGGATCGACAGCATGCCAGACCTCCGCAAAAAGAAGCCAGTCCCTCTGGTCAGTGACCTGGTGAGTGCCCTGTATCTCTACCGCCTCTGATCACAGTGCCAGGCAAAGCAGGAATGAACTGTCTGCTGAATTGCATGATTTCATTAAGTCATTTGAATACTAAGGTAGTGGATTAAACATGTAGTTGCTTTTGGAGTCCAGTGGCACTGGACAATTTACCACGGTAGAAATATGAGAATATATAGTTACCTGCTAATACGCCTATAGTGTAAAATATGGTAATATTGCTGGTGATTGAGGAGGAAAACTTTCTTATCCATATATTGCAATATACTTTACCGTATCATGACTTGAAAATGGCTCCAATGAGCTGTGGGGGAGTAAACAATCATAACTCGTTTGTTTTTGCTGATAAATTAAAAAAAATAATAATCCTTTGCCCACTTTCTTGGATGCCATCACTCTCCATGATCAGGCTATGGTAAGTGCAAAATGGCTCCATCCACAATAGCAACCACTTAAAACTTATTTTACTTCCAAATGAATGTTCATATTTAGTTTTGCAAACTGCTTTTTCAGTTTGGAATTTCATTACACCCCAGTAGCGCATGCAAAGCCTTGTAAAAACCATCACTCTTAAGAAGCCAAGGTATTGATCATGATGAAGTCATTTGTCATTGAGCTGTCATCATGCACTCTATATTTACCTTGACTGGTCGGTGATGGTTTGGCCACTCCCACTGATAGTGTTTACCCATGTTACTATACATTACATGGCACCAGTTGCTACAATGTAATGGTCATATCATTTCCTTAATTAGATCTAAGCCACTAAATTTTTTGCTCTAGATCAGTGTTTCCCAGTCCAGTTCTCTGGGACCCACAGATGGTCCACGTTTTTGCTCTATCCCAAGTCCCTGCCAGACAGTCCGTGGTCTGGATTGGGAAATAGTACTCTAGATTATATGGTAAATGATGGTACAATTATGGTAAAAGGAATAGAGATCAATGTTAAAATATTCAAACAGCCATTGTTCAGCAGCTGCAAGCAGGGGTTTCTTTGTCTTCTGGTGACTTTCAGTGTTAATTATAGCCCTGTTGCTCTTAGCATCTGTTTTACCCTCTTTGATTTAGAGCCTGTTAGTGCTTTCAAATTCTTTAGTTGTCTAATTTAATTTAAAAAAAATGCTGAAAATTTTGTCTCTTTATAATAAAATTCTGTTATGCTTCTTAACAGATAATCCAATAACTGCAGAAACATGTTGCATGATGCAGTTATTAGTTTTTTTTGTTTCCCCTAAATAATAATAATAATTTAATTGTTGCTGTTATTATTTTTCTGTTTGAATACCATTGCATCTAGTGTCTCCTTGTCTAACTAATCTCATTTCTACTGTTTTTATTGTGTTTTGTATAATTTATTTTGTTTCAATTACATATCTGCATACTGTATTTCTGCAATTAAAAGATATTGTATATTAACGAATACAGTCCATGGTAAAGTAGTCTAAAGTGATTAAATGTTTTTTTTTCATGTTACACTACCAGTCAAAGCACCAATATTTAGTAATAACAGATTTCAGTAAAGAACACTGAGAAATAAACCTAGGGTAGTTGTGTCGCTCTATATGGTTTTAGTTTCTGCTTCACTGGCAGATGTATAAAGGAATGATTGCAGTGGGTGGTGAGGAATGAGGATGGGGAACTAACGCGAGTGCTTGTGGTGTGTAGTCCCTGGTGCAATCCAGGAAGGCTGGCATCACATCTGCCATGGCGACCCGCTCATCCATCAAGGATGAAGAACTGGTGAGTACCTGGTTCCAGTTCTTCCTCAAGCTCCTTTCCCAGTTCAGGTCAAGTGAATTATAATGAATCTCTAGCTCATATGAATAAAAATAAAAAGCTTAACACCTAGAGCAGTGGTTCTCACTTGGATTAGCCTCGGGGCTGCTATTTTATCTTGGACATGGAGTCACGGTCCAGGTTTGAAAAACGTTTTAAAATGTTGTCGATTGGCAGTTGCTACAGTAAAATTTGCCTATCGGGGGAGGGGGATGCTAATGCTAAAGCTTGGTAACCAGCTGGGGAGAGCGAGGCAGGCGCTAGCAGTTAAGCTTGGTGACTGGAAGGGAGGTTGTTAGTGGTGAAGTTTGCCGAACATGGATGGGGGGGTTGTAGCGGTGAAGTTTGCTGCCTGGAAAGGAGGGGTGCTAGTGGTCATTTATTATTATTATTATTATTCTTAAAACTACTTACTCCATGACACACTGAAAACAGCCCCACGACCCACCAGTTGAGACACAGTGCTTCATAGCATGCGGATTAATCTATTTGATTTCATACTGCTTGTTCTTTTGTAGAAGAACCATGTGTACAAGAAGACCCTCCAGGCACTCATTTACCCCATATCCTGCACCACACCTCACAACTTTGAGATCTGGACAGCTACCACTCCCACCTACTGCTACGAGTGTGAGGGCCTGCTGTGGGGAATCGCCAGGCAGGGGATGCGCTGCACTGAGTGTGGGGTCAAGTGTCACGAGAAGTGCCAGGACCTGCTCAACGCTGACTGTCTGCAGAGTGAGTTGGCATCGACCTTTAAGAAAGGCGCTGGGGTTGAATGGAAAACGCTGACCTGCTGACATGCCCAGTACTGTTTTTCAGCAGGCTAATGTGGGATCATTTTGGCCTATGACTGTAGCCTTTCTTTGGGATTTACATGTCTCAAAGTTTTTCAGTCCACTGTCATGGCTAAGACAGATGGCACCTCTGTTCAGCACAAGGACATATGAAACAAATCAACAAAGACATTAAAAGTGGCTCTTCTGAGCGTAAATGCCCACTTCTTGGTTTTATGTCCTTTGGTGCTCCTATAACTGCCAACTTGAGGATTTTTAAACTGCTTATAAGACATTTTGCATGTATACTTTTGTAAAATGGTTATTTATTTATTTTTTATCATATTTTGTAAATTTTTTATCTAAACAAGAAACATCCAGTTTGCTGGGATATTCATCTCAGTATTATCTTTTGGCCATTCAGTAACATTAATCATAGAGGAGAGTAGAGCTGGGCGGTATGACCAAAAATTTATATCATGGCATTTTTCAAAGCTATATCGGTTTAACGGTATACAATGGCATTTTTTTATAAGCATGACCGGCCATTTACCACATTTTACAGGATTTTGCAGGATACATTTTTGTTTTACGTTTTTGCATTGTTCCCACATTACCTATATTATTTAATTTTTAGCCATTGCGCCTATCCGCTACCTTAATGATAACATATGGCTAACGTGTTTGTTGGCTAACTGCTTATACATAAACGGCTAATGTTAAGGTGTGCGATGGCCAAGTTAACATTTTTGATAAGTTTTGCTGGAACGCGAGCTTTACTGACCTTGCGAAATTTCTCATAAAGACCGGGATGTCGGTCTTTAAGATGCTTCACCAAGGTTGACGTGCTACTTGACTTCGTTGCCACAACTTTGTAGCACTGTTTGCATAGAGGCTTATTGACATCCTTAGCCTTTCCATGCTCGTCTGCAAAATACTTCCAAACGGCACTTTTGCGTGTTTTATTTATTTATTTATTTTAACTAAAGCAGCTTGCGAAGTGCCTTCAACTGCAGCATGTGCCATGTTCGGCCAACTCGGTATGTGTGTGCATGTGCCTGCGCTATAGTGGTGCTGTGTGAAGTGTGGCGAATGAGGCGAAATCTGCACTTTTGGTAACAGTAATGGTGAAAATGAGTATCTAATCAGATACTAATTTTTAATATCGAGTAGTATCTGAGAATCGATTTTTTGACAACCCCAGTGTCTCGTGGATATTTGCCCTGGGTACAAATGGCACTCAGGCATAGAAAACATGAAAGAGAAATAATGTGTTAGCACTGTTATGGAGTGGTGACTCTGAGGATAGGGATCGGTGCCGGCAATCGGAAGGTGGCTGGTTTGAATCTTGTGAATGCTAGGAGCAATTCTACTCCATTGGGCCCTTGAGCAAGGTCCTTAACCTGAAATTGCTTCATCCTGGGTATGACGTTAATCTACATCCAGCCCAGTGTGCGAAATACCCATCAATATTCGGGGGGGGTCCCCATCTCCCTATTGTTGAGCAATACTGATCTTGAGTCCCCCTTAAAATTTTGCTTTTGAGGTTTTCGGAGGGTCTCATGGGTTAATCGGGGGTGTCGAAACCCCCCCGTATTTCGCACACTGATCCAGCCCTATAAGGAGGTCCTCCAACTTACAGGGAAATCTGGGGGTTGGTGGCAGGATTGGCCCTCCAGCCACTGGAAAAACCTCACCCTGGTCCATTCAGATTAGTTTGGTGCTGAGGTATCACCTGCCACATGACTGCAATCAGGTTCTCATCCCTGAGGTAGTTTGTCGAGTGCCCCATACTGTTATGGAGGAATGACATACCTGCATAAGGACACATTGCAGCATGTCGAGAAGTGCCACTGGCAGTATATAAAGTTAGTCAAAAATAAGCTTTGGTCAGATCACAAAAAACAGTAGATCTTCCATTTAGATTCAAATAAGGGGGTATTTCCTTGCATTGGCTGACAGGCTCTTCCAGATGGCAGGAGTCCAATAGGCCGACACAGTGATCGACTTGTTAGATTTAAGGTAGTCTGGGCAAAGTGTAAGTGAACGAATACAGTATGAAGTCCATTTAAACTGTGGTACCTTAAATCCGACAAGTTACCCCGATAAACCAGTAACCCCGCTTCGTAGTACAGGCCACTGCTTAGAGCAATCTGGGTTTTACACATTAATCGGCTTCTCTAAGATAATTTGTGGTCTGTGTTTTGAAAAAAAGTCTATTCAGAACATAAATGAAAGCCAGAGAAATACATGATCATGCCTCTACTTGTGGTTGTGGTTCTTGATGGACCATTTTAAAATTCACTTTAAAGCAGTTAGTGGGAATTGTAGTCCCGGATATTTAGGCATTGTACTAGTTTAAACTAGACATAGACACATATGTCTACAATGTGGAGAGAGTACCTTGGATAATATGTATTAAGAGACGTGTGTATTCAAATATCAAGTTTATTTTTAAAAGTGTAAAGCTTGATTTGCTTACTTGCCAATTCATGCAAATTTACACTGAGTTGTTTGAATGACTTTTTGTTCAAAAAAGTATGTGTGTGTGGATTATGTTTATATTACATTGTGGGGACCATATATTTACACAACATAAATCATAAAAACCCCCAGGAGCAGCGGAGAAGAGTTCCAAACATGGGGCAGAGGACCGTACGCAGAACATCATCATGGCAATGAAGGATCGCATGAAAATCCGTGAGAGGAACAAGCCTGAGATCTTTGAGATGATTCGAGATCTGTTTACCATCAGCAAGGTCAGCCACGCTCAGCAGATGAAGACCATCAAGCAGAGTGTGCTGGATGGAACTTCAAAGTGGTCTGCCAAGATCACTATCACAGGTAAGGGCCCCTGTCAGACCTGTCAGGAGAAAACTGGTCCCCTCATTTCTCCACATTACAAAACATTCCTCTAATGAAGAATTAACTGTGATACATGTTAGGATTTTTGTCATTTTTGTCTTTGTCTTTGATTTTTGTCTCAAAAAAGGTTTATGAACAAAATGCAAATATATCGTCGACATCTATCTATATTCTATCTATACTATATTCAGTAAATTGTGCAGTAAAAGGTGTTATTGCCTAGCCACCAGACTGTGAACAGGGATCATATGTATAAAGAGACTTGAAATGAGAAATTAAACAATAAGCATAACAGTAATCATAAATATACGTAGTGTATAGATGTATTCATTTCCTGGTTAGGGTGGCAGCATGCAGGTCAGACCAGATGCGTTCCCCATAGCTGTAGCCTCTAGCCACATCTGGGGGATCCTTAGTTGTTGCCAAGCCAGTCCCTCCAGTGTGTTCTGGGTTTATACTGGGGTCCCCATCCAGTGGTATGTGCATAGAACAGCTCTCTAGGGAGGTGTCCAAGTAGCATCTTTTTAAGATGCCCAGTCCATAGCAGGCTCCTCTCTGTGTGAAATAGAAGCAGCTCTGTTTCTCCAAACTTCTCACCCTGTTATGGAGAGTGAGTCCAGCAACCCCGCTGAGAAACCTCATTTTGGCCGTTTGTGCTTACGACCTTGCTCTTTCCATTATCATTCACAGCTCATGAACATAGGTAAGGATACGGACATAGGATAGTGCTGTCCAGTAAACTGAAAATCTCATCTTACCACTTAACTCCTGCCTAACCACCACAGATCTCCTCAGCATCTGTAAAACTGCAGTCACAAATGAAATGCTGCCACAATTTTTGCACTTCCTTCACTCATGAACAAAATCCTGAGGTAATTAAACTTCTTCACCGAGGGCAGGCTCTCTTTAGTGGAAGGAGAATTTCACTCTTTTCCAAGAGAGCACTATAGTCTCGGATTTGGAGGTGCTGATCCTCATCCCCGCCACTTTACACGGATCCTCGAATCGCTGAAATGCGGCTCCTGAAATGTCACCTGATCTTGATCTAATGGCAGTTTTATTTAACAGACAAATCATTAAACATTTTGGTTTGTATAATGAAGGTTCTTGGTTTAAAAAAGGTACATAGACCATTAAGTAACCAGTAGAACCTCCTTTCTCTCACAACACATATGTTTGAATGTTTTGACTGGGGATGATTGCTGTCTCCAGACTTTTGGTTAGTTTGTCTTTTGTTTTCTTGCAGTTGTTTGTGCCCAAGGGCTCCAGGCAAAGGATAAGACAGGATCTAGTGACCCTTATGTCACAGTCCAGGTGGGCAAGACGAAGAAAAGAACAAAGACCATCTATGGCAACCTTAACCCAGTATGGGAGGAAAAGTTTCATTTGTAAGTAAATATTTTAATCCCTTGGACATTATCCTAGATATATCTTGTGTCTAGGGTTTTATATTGGTTTATACAGCCTGCTGCTAACTAGCACCGTTGGAGCAGTTGAGGTAAAGGGCCCAAGACTAATATGATTATTCCAACGGCCACTGTATTAAAATCCATTAGCTTCCACATACAGCCATAGATCCTTAACCCAGCTGAGTTACACGCTGCCCCACATTAAACCTTGAAGCTGTTTCAATTTCGACTCTCTCATCAGCCTGCCACCATTTGCTCATCTTGATTTTTAGTAAAACTGCAACGTACACTCTTAACCCATGCCTGCAATTATTTGTGTATTGTAAATTGTGATTCTTTAATCGGAGGAGCAGGCCATTTGTGTTAATGAGCTGGTGTATCTGATAGTGTCCACTAAATCCCCATGTTATCTTTTACTTTACGATTTACAATTTGTTTTTGTATCTGTAAAACACAGAAAGACCTCCCACCACTTTGGGCTAGCGGTAGACCCAGAATATCTTATGAAAGACAGGATTCTGGCACCTCAGGGTGGTAATGCTTGGGCTCCCCCAGTGTTTTAATTAAATGTCAGTGCTGCCATCTTTGTGTTGAAAAGGTGGATATGTAGACCTCTACAGAGCTGCTTCGCCATGCTTAAGATTACAGTTAATTCAGCTGCATCCATTGATGAAAAGGTTATTCTCCTAAGAAAAAGTGACTTTATTGATAGATTTTTTTTTTGCTTTTGTTGTATTTTATGTGTTTATTTTAGTTATTTAAAGTACATATGTGAAAAATACTTAGCTTAAAAATCCAGGTTAAGTATAATGTTTAGACTATGAAAGAATATGTAATTGCATGCTCATGTATATGTTTGTTCAATGTAATAATGCAGAAAAGTCAGTATATGTAATGGTCAGATAAGAGACTATCATAAGTGGCATAATATTACTAATTATTGAGTAATAAATGCTGTCTAAGGAAATGTTAGAGTGAGAAGAGATTCATTTCATTAGCTTGGCATTCCTCCTTTTCCCATTGTAACACAGTGAGTGCCACAACTCCTCAGACCGAATAAAGGTGCGAGTGTGGGACGAGGATGATGATATCAAGTCGCGTGTCAAGCAGCGGTTGAAGCGAGAGTCTGATGACTTCTTGGGGCAGAGCATTATTGAGGTCCGCACCCTGAGTGGTGAGATGGATGTCTGGTACAACCTGGGTGAGTGGAAAGCCCTGGTGAGGTGCCAGGTTTACATAATTGTGGGTGTAGTGTTCCAAAGTGGATGGGGGGGGGACGCTGGTGCAGTGATTAGCATGGTTACCTCACGCTACGACTGGGTGATAGTATTTTATCATGCCAACTTTTTTTGTTTTATATCAGCCGATATTGGTAATTATCGCAATGTAATTCAAGTTATGAATTATGTACTCAGACTCTGCGGAATACATGGTTTTAGCAGCAGTTCACCCCAGCCCTGTTAAGAAGATATCTCAAGGACCATTTTTCAAACTTTGCAGAGACGTTGATGCACTAGAACTGATTACATTTTGAGATACCCCAAAATTGAAGCAACACCACAGAAAAAAATAGTTTTGACACTTGACTCTGTTAAGATGATAAAAAAATTTGCCAGATCTTTTTTGAAACTCTGTTGAAGCATTTTATGCATCCCAAATTGGAAAATGCTTACCTTTTGAGACAGATCTCCCCAAAAATGAAGCAACTTCCCTTAGTGGCAACAAAGGTAAAGGTGAAAACAGATGACATTTGACCTTATGAGGTCATGTGATGAGTCAAAAAGCATTTGATGGATCTTATTTCTGCTTCATTAGCCGGATGAACATGTACACTAGTGCGCAGTTGTTCAAAAAGTTTAATCTGGATCAAAATTATCCCGATTTGGAAATCCCATGTTTTGCTATCTAGGATCAGGTAATTCATCTTACTTTTACACTGGTTTTTCAAAGCAAAATTTAGATTGGATCACTAAATCCGTGTTACCAGTGTTATAAATGGGACGACATATCGCAGTGTAGGCTACTAGCAATGTAAAGAACAACAGGTAGAATTGTCAGTGTGGGGTCACTTTAAGTGTTATTTGAAGAGACAGTAAACAGCTCAAGAAAATGATACAAACATCCCCTTCTATTTTTAATTTCTTCAAACAGTCAGACCCCACATCTGATCAGCAGCAAATACAAAAAAACAAATATACATTATTCACAAATATATTGTGACTATCATGAACACGTGTTTTAAATCATAAAAATTCTAAATGTCCAATAAATAATGGTAGCAAGGGATGTAATTATTAGAAACTACTTTTGATTCGTTCATCTCTGATGATGGTGTCTTTGTATTTAATGTACAGTGATGAATGATAGTTAAAATGAATTATTATTTTTATTTGATGTTGACAGCTGTTTAGGAGATTATTTTGTGAGGACAAAATCCTTTCATTTTTTTATTTTACTGTACTGAAAGGCTGAAGCAGCCTGACTGTGCTGACTTGAGTCTTAAAAACGCTCAACAGGAATTTAAATAACTCAAATATATTTTTACTTTAAGTATCAGTTTGTGTTAAATAATTATACCTATGTAGCAGATATTGTCACCAATTTAAAAAGGAAATGTTAGCTGCAGTCTAACCTAGCAGTACTTGTGCTTCCTTACTTAGCTTGCCGCTAATGGGACTTTATCCTGGTGCTAATATGCCTCTTTTAAATGCCAGAGGTCGGCCTCTAACCCTCTCTGTGCCTGAAGAGCCACGCTCTGTTTACCATTTCCTTCAGTTGCATGAATGTCCTCCCAGATATCTGGTCCTCATAAGTCTTTGCTGTCTACCCTGCCATCATTAATACTGTCTAAATAATGGCACCTCCTTCAGTCCTGTCACTAAAATCCTCACCTGCTGGTCTCTGCATCTTTACATTTTAACATCTGCTCCCAAAAAAACACAGTGAACGTAATATTAAATATACATAAAAATGAGCACACTGAGAGGAACAGTTAAACCTGTCCTCTCTGTCTTCTGTTTTTCCTCCTTTTATCTCCCATAAATGCTTCTGATATCAAGTATTAAGTGCTGGTTTTGAATATCAAAGGTTTCCTTTTTAAAATTATTGGTGTTTTTGGGTTTGCTACCACAAATTGGCCATCCACAAACTCAGAAACAAAAATGCTTTGTAACAAGGAGGCAGTTTGCCAGGTCTTGTGTTGTAGCAGATAGAAATCTAAAAGCTTGCAGTGATATATGTGTTGAATTATACTGTAGATATTTTATTGCCTGAAGTTTTGGTTGGGATGTTTTTTTAATCAGATTTTAATTGGAAAATTCTGACTTCAGAAAGTATGAATATAACTGTATGTAATATTTATACAGCTAAATTAAACTTTGGATAAATCCAGAAAATAACAGGTACACAGTGGAAACTGACTTTTTGATTTGTGTCTTCATCCAGTAAAGCTACTGTATATCTTTTATACTTTTGTCAGAGATGACATTTTCGATAGCTTGAATTCAAAGTCGGACTGAATTTCACTTGGAAATGCACTTTCAGTGATCATTTGCATAACTCCTGGTAATGTCTGCCATGACCGGAAGTGTCCGGCATGACTCATTCATTACAGTGCTCTCCTCTGCTCTTACTGCCGACAGAGTGGGTACTCCAGTGTTGTTAGCCAGTAGAGCACTTTAGCACTGAATGAATGTAAAAGCAAAAGACAAAAAATGCATTGTGCCTTTCCTGTGAGAATACTAGTACTTATAACAGGCCAAAAATTGTTGCAATGCCATTGAATTGGGGAAATTAGCAGCAGTCCTCTCTCCCAATCAGTACTTCTTTTGGAGGCTAGAAGTGTCGGCCCTGGACCAATAAGAGTGCAGTGCCCGTCCCACTTAATTATGACACATTCTGATTGGAAATATTGGACTCCTGACATGTGTTCAGATAAGTATAATAATGTAGGCGTTAGGGGAGTGGGTGGCATTTTTCTGGGAAGTGACTCAGACACTTGTGTTTTATTGGCATGGGAGTTGATGGTGATGATGATCAGTGCCAGTGTTGTTCAAGCATTAATGGCCACGTAAAGAGTGTATATGCATGCATGTCTGCATTTTCCACAGAGAAACGGACGGACAAGTCTGCGGTGTCCGGGGCCATTCGGCTTCAGATTAGCGTGGAAATCAAAGGGGAGGAGAAGGTGGCACCCTACCACATCCAGTACACCTGTCTGCATGAGGTAATGTCGCAGGGCATTCTGTGGATCTGTGCCAGTGCCTTTGGCCTTTACTTTATTATTTAGCTAAGGGGTGTAAAACTCGAAGTACCTGGGGGCCGCTGGCTAGGGGGGCTTCTCCCAAGGGAGCCACATGAGCCAAAAGAGAAACGAAAAAACAGTATATCATCTACATTCTGCTAATCTGCGTGAAAAGATGGCGTATGCAGATCACTTAAGTGAAAATTACAAAGTGGGAAACGAAAGATTGACATGCGGGCCAGATTTTTATGTAATGGGCCACATAAAACCATGGGCTGGTAGCTTGACATCTCTGATTTAGGTACTACACTATTTGGCTTTATCTAACTTGCTGCTTATCTGCCTAGTCCTGCCTCTTAAGCCTGAATTATACTTTATAAACAAAACATTTAACAAAGTCTTAGTTACATTTGTGCTGCTCCAAGCTTCGCATAGACAAATTTGGAAAAATGTTGAGCTGCTACAAAGTCACTTCTTATGTATCTTCTAAAAGTAGTGTCTATAATACTTTTTACTTTTTTTTAGTCTTGTACAAATACACTTAATGGATGTAAGAGAAATTGTTGCTGTCGTCCTGAATGTTTTGTATACCTGTTACTACGATGCCTATTGTGGCTTATTTAATGCTGTAATAAATAGCACTTCAGTTTCAATCAGCAATAGAAGTACACCTGGAATGTATGCTTTCCTCGCCCCCATTAAAAAAAACCAAATGCTACCAAGTGGACCAATCACAGTTCTTGTGGTCTGTGTTGCCGTGATTTGTATTTACGTTTCTCGGGAGATGCATGCCAGGCTATGGCGTAGGCTTCGGCCTAAGGTCCACGGCTACATTGTACTTACGCCGTCGATTCGACCCAGAAGTATAAATCAGCCTGTTATGTTTGGCACCATATCTGAAACCATTCAAACCCATTCTACCTCCCTTCCTTCTCCGCCAGAACCTGTTTCATCATTCCACGGATGTTCTGGGCCAGGGTGTTGTCAAGATCCCAGATTCTAAGGGAGATGATGGATGGAAGGTGTATTTTGATGAAGTGGCTCAGGAGATTGTGGATGAGTTTGCGATGCGTTACGGGATTGAGTCCATCTACCAGGCTATGACGTGAGTCTTTCTTGTTTTTTTCTCTGCTATGTCTGCTAAAGCATACTTTTGCTTTATATGCTTTCATTTTTTTTTCTTAAGACACAAATCCTCCTGCCTACAGGTTATTTTTAAGTTTTCATTTTTTCTACTTAGAATTCTATTTGGCTTTGATGTTTCCATTTTAACTCCACATTCAGTTTAATTTCATTGACCCTGGAAATTTATAATTTGACTTTAGTTTTGAATTGTCTAAGTCAATAAGAAAATATCTTGCTGGCCCTTCCCATTGCTTTTCGGATGCTTTGTTATTGTGGACATGAAATTAGTTGTTGCTTAAGGTCTGCCAGATCTCTTTTGACAGGAACCGGTCATGGTAATTGTGTTCAGAGCTGACATATCATAGGGAGCTTTCGTTTGAAAAGTCCCGTAGACTTAGCTATTTCACTGCTGCCCTTGAGATGAGGACTGGGATTTGGGGATGTGCAGTTTTCATCGCTTTACAATCTTCAGTTTTAAACGATTTGAAAACGAAAAGCTGGCACTGGCACTGGCACGGGCTCCTAGCCTCAGAATCGGCAAAATAAATTTCTTGTCAGCAGCATTTTTGAAAATCTGACATGGCCTGCATTTGAAATTGGACGTCCTTTATGTCTAATTTTTAAGATCCATATAAAGAACATTTAACATTTAGTTACAACTGTCTTTTAAGCGTGACAAAGAAGTAAAGAGATGTAATATATATTTTAGGGATTCAACAGTATCAGTGAGTTTGTTTTGCAGATATTGTATAGTGTAACATACTCTGCCTTGATGCCTACATTTTGAACACAGCTGTACCTTTTTAAGTACCTTAAAAAGCCTTAATACTGTTAAAATGTAATCTTTGTCTAAAGTTGACCAATGTGGTAACCAATCTTCTGATAGTGGATGCTGATTGTTAAATTATCTGCTGGGCATCCTGAGTGTCACAGCTGTAATCACCTGACCAAGTTTACATATATAATGTGGAGCCTGCTCATCTGCTCTTACTTGGAGACTTGTATCGCTAAGTACATTACCAGTCAAAGGTTTGGACACACCTACCCATAGTAATGCTTTTAGAATAACTATAATGACATAAAACATATATAAGGAATTATGCACTGACCAAAAAAGTATTAAACAAACATTTAATTTGTTGTGGGGGGGGGGGGGTAGGGAGCAGCTCTGTAGGTTGGGACTCAGAATGTTGCGGGTTCAAATCTCATGGTCGGCAGAGTGGTGTACCTATTGGGCCCTTTTCCCCAAGGCACTGGCTGACCCTGCTGTCTCCCCTCTGCCTCTTTCATGAGGTGGTTTCCTGGGTTGCTTTTCCAGCTGGCCTGAAGGAGGTCCCACATTTATGCTGAGCACTCATGCGCCACTTTTCCTTCACTCTGTAGTCAAACTTCTCCAAAACTGTTCCTACTGTGTTTAGGTCAGGTGGCCAGGTCACGTGATCTGACACTATCACTCTCCTTAGTGGGCAGCTTGGCATAACCATAATTTTGACTTGTACTGCATGAACCCACTACTTCTGTCTTGCCCCCCTCACAGGCATTTTGCCTGCCTGTCCTCCAAGTACATGTGCCCGGGGGTCCCTGCAGTGATGAGCACACTTCTGGCCAACATCAACGCCTTCTACGCCCACACCACGGCATCCACCAATGTGTCTGCTAGCGATCGCTTCGCTGCTTCAAACTTCGGGGTACTGTGCTTTCACAGCATCGCTCTGCTAATTCTTTAAATTCATCCCAAAATTCATCCCATCCTAAAAGCATATTTTATTATTTGAATTTTAAAAATTATCGTTATATGATGTGCCAAAAACTCCCAGTGTACCTAGCTTGTACAGATAGAGCCATGACTGTCAAGTGTTAAAAGTACAAAATACTGTATGAACATACTAGGTATGCACTATGTGGTAAGTTGAAGATTGAAGATTGTTTTTCCATTAAATTAAAGATGCAGCAATAGATATACAGGCGCCAGGACTGAGAGCTTTTTTGCTCTGATGTGTCATAGAGGATGATGTTCATCTTGCCTGCAAAGTTTTGATTACTCTAGGCATCACTAATGAGAAAAAGCAGTGTTCACTGGAATGATGGCTGGAGCTCCACCTACTGGCCTACAGTGCATTTTAACTGGTTTCCTGAAGATTAACTGTGTTCTATTGGGAGTCACTGGCTGCAGAACATCCTGAAGCAGTCAGCATTGTTTGTCGTTTTGTGTCTTAACTGCCCCGCTTTTATCCCTGTATCATTTTAGTGTTTAATACAATTCTGCTGACTTATTGGTTCTGTGAAATTGGGCAGTATTTAATTTTTTCCCTCCGGTTTTATTAGCTATCATCATGATTTTCTTAACATTTTCTCATTATTGAAGAAGTGTACTGTACATAGAGAATGACTTGTAAAACTAGCTGGCCAGTTGTGAAGCATACCACACTGAATGGGTCCCAAACCCAAGGCGCACAGTTCACAGCAGCTTCTATTAAAGTTGTTGGGTTTCCTTCCATTTCCCTCTTTGGCGTATTATTAGACTGCTGTAAAAACGCCTTGCTTTTGCTAATTTGTTGTGTTAGTGCATTTGCATTACATTCATCCATTTTGCGGCTGCGTATTGTACTCAAAGTTGTGGGCAGACCTGGAGCATATCCCAGGCTGCATGGGGTATGCCTTGGATGGGATGACAGTCCATCACATGGCAAATACACAGGCACAAACTGTAGATGCCTGAGGCAGCAGTATGCGTTACCATCGCTGAGAATCTTCTACGACTACTCAAAAATTAATGTATGAATTTCTACCCCTACACTTCAGCTAATTTTGTTTTTCCTCATTCCCACAGAAAGAGCGCTTTGTTAAGCTTCTAGACCAGCTGCACAACTCTTTACGTATCGATCTCTCCATGTATCGCGTAAGTCAGAGTGAGAGGGCTCACCAGATTATTAGCATGTGAAGGTGATGCAGTGCAATACAGCACAAAAGGGCTTGAGTGTAATGTTTCATTGGTATGTTACTTTAAAGGTAATAAGGTACTCAGAAATGGATTCTGAATGTTTTGTACATTATGTAAATTGAGTTATCCTCATGAAGTGTTTTGCTGTCTTGGCTTAGGAAAGAGAACCTTCCAATATATCAAAATGCATCACTTTTTGGTACCTTTATTTTTAAATGGGTGGCTTTTGGACTGACCATTGATACATCACATATTTCCTTCCAAAAGAACAACTTTCCAGCCAGCAGCAAGGAACGCTTACAGGACCTGAAGTCTACTGTGGACCTCCTGACCAGCATCACCTTCTTCAGGATGAAGGTAGATAAATTTATGAAGGTGTACATCGCCAACTTTTGTGTTTGAGCTCCTTTTTAAGCACTTAGTTGTACTGTGATGTGGATATCAGAGAGTTTTTGCTCTCTTTGAGTTGTGACTGGCTTTTTAAGATGGGGCAGTGTTGTTAATTAAGCATTGCCATGTTCTATGCATGAATTTATGGCTAGACTATGAATATGAGTGTGGATTGTAATAACTATACATATTATGTTTTAAGTGTTTCTTCTGTAGGCTTGCACAATATGACTGGGAACATTGCATAGTGAAAATCAACATGCATATGATAGTAGATATTTTGTCTACCTATATTGGTCTGATTTGCTGATCATCTCTGCCCTGTGGATAGGTCCAGGAATTACAGAGCCCCCCAAGGGCCAGTCAGGTGGTGCGTGACTGTGTCAAGGCCTGTCTAAACTCTACTTATGAGTACATCTTCAACAACTGCCAGGAACTCTACTTTCGCCAGTACCAGCCAGCAGGACATGTGAGTGCTTAACTGCTGGGAGGTTTGTGCAAAGTACTGTACACAATGCACTTAATCTTAAAAAGATGGCTCCCCTTTGCAGGATTGCTGAAAACTTGTTGATGCAACTTCTTTTATTTCTCATTTTATTTGTGTTTTTAGTTCTGCAGTCCAGTTCTTTCAGTTTCTGTTAATTGCAACCAGATCCTGCAGGAGGCTTAAAGGTCTCCAACTCTTTTAATGTCCAGACACCCTGGATCAGTCATCTTCTGCTGCTGCATTTCAATTTCAATAGGATCCTCACAGTTACAGTTTACTGCAAAACCACACAGGTGTTTTCATTGACTAATGCTGAATTTACATTGTGTCCGGTTGATTAATATCACAATATTGATTCAGGACAAAGAGCTACCTCTGGAAGAACAAGGCCCCAGTATCAAGAACCTGGACTTCTGGCCGAAACTCATCACCCTGATTGTATCAATCATTGAGGAGGACAGGAGTTCCTACACCCCAGTTCTCAACCAGTCAGTATAAATACATTTCATTAGCTCAACTGCAGCAACATTTGACTTAATTGATACTGATGTGTTGTCCTATATGGTAGCTCATTTACCCAAACTGGAGTCTTTCCTCCTTTCTCTTTGGTGTTTTAGGTTCCCTCAGGAGCTAAATGTGGGGAAGGTTTCTGCAGAGGTCATGTGGACACTCTTTTCCCAGGACATGAAGTATGCAATGGAGGGTAAGGCTTGTTGCCTAATTCTCAGAGTTAAGGTTTGTGTGATTTTACAACTACTAAATGTATTTGTATTGGATTGTCAAATGGTGAGGCTGCTTCCTTCAAGCTTTAACCTATGCTGCCTCCTTCACATTATGACCCCTGGGGCTTTAAATCTGGACCCTTGGCTGGGTGGTCTGGTGGTGTCACTTTTCCTGTTTTGAGAATTGCAGAAGAGGACATGTAGCTGTAGTAGTGAACCCGAGAGAAATATAAAATGAGTATCAGATGAAACCGTGGATAGGAGCAGCCCTCTGGATGCTAGTTATGTCTGACGTTGACATGTCTGAAGATGACCTGCACTTGGACTAAAGTAGATGATTATGGATTTTGGTGGATATGCAAGCTGGCACCGTGCTGTAACTAGCCTCTCTTCGTGGTACGGCTTGGGTACGGGTCGGTTCTGCTGCTTTTGGAGACTCCCAATTTGTTCCTTTTTTTAAAGCAATACTGTAATTCAAAGAAAAAAGATTTCGACAGATTAAACAGGAGACATTTGGGATATTTTGGGGATGAATTGTGGCAGTATGTCTGTGTGCAGAAAAATATTGCATTGTGGATATTGAATGATCGGATACTGGAGCGTTAACATGCAATCTGCAGAGTCACAGCTGCGAACTCGCGTGCACCCATACATTTGCTGAAGGTGATAATTGTTGGCTAATCTGTGTTGCTGAACAAGAGCTGGCCTTCCATTCTCATTCTGCATGCTAATTTTGTGTCCTTTCTCTCTCTAGAGCACGAGAAGCACAGGCTCTGTAAGTGTGCAGATTACATGAACCTGCACTTCAAGGTGAAATGGCTGTATAATGAGTATGTGAAAGACCTGCCTGCCTTCAAAGGAGTCATTCCAGATTATCCCGCGTGAGTGGCTATGGCTAGCCTCTTACTCAGGGTGTCAGCGTCTTGTCTGCATCGTGCTGCGTCATTTCATAGAATAAATGTGGAGAAAAATGCTAAGCAACCAATTTTAATGTTTACTGCTGTCTTTTTAATGTTCCCAAATTTCTAATGCTCTGGCCATAAATATGAAATTAAAATGAAATTTCCCACGATTGCATTACTATTTTGGTTAAAAATAGCTTTTCTCTCCCACCTGCATCTATACGGTGTTCATACTTCCCTTAACTACTCTGAGTATTTATTGCTGTCTCTCTCTATATATATATTTATAGGTGGTTCCTGCAGTTTGTCCTGCAGTGGCTCGACGAGAATGAGGAAGTTTCCATGGAGTTCATGCATGGAGCATTAGAAAGAGACAAGAAAGATGGAGTATGTACAGTCATTTATATAAAGGCTCAGCAAAGACTGCTACTTCTTACAATTCAGTATTCTACAGCAAAAACACACTTTCAAATGACAAAATCCACATAACTAACATACAGTTCTGTTGATATACGTAAAGTCACCAGCGTCTTGAAGGACATTCTGAAAAGGTTTATATATTTATAGTGTATATATGTGTGTGAGAACTACATTTGTGTGATTGTAGTAGGTTGCCCCAATTTGGGGAATATCAATGTGTACATATCAGTGTGGCCAGTGAATAATCAGTGTTTCGTTAATTTAGTAGGGGTTGTTAATTTAGCACAATACTCGTACGTGGAGCCGTCAAGCAGTACTCACTTTGTATGTAGAACAGCTGGCTAGCTGTTCAATCCAAGACTGAAGAGCTGATAAATCCCACTTCTACTCCTCAGTTCCAGCAGACCTCAGAACATGCCCTGTTCTCTTGTTCGGTTGTGGACATCTTCACCCAGCTCAACCAGAGCTTTGAGATCATTAAAAAACTTGATTGTCCAGACCCCAAAGTCTTGGCTCACTACAGCCGACGCTTTGCTAAGGTAACTGCTTTAACTGCTTATTGTTACTCAAATTAGCTACGTTTCATTTTGACAGATGCTATTTGTACCCAGGTGTCAGTAGCCAACAATGCTGTTTGCACCTGGAGTAGATAGCCAATGTTGCTGTTTACACCCAGGTGTATATAGCAGGCAGAAGCTAATTGCACCCAGGTGTTAGTAGCCAACAAAGCTATTCTACCAAAAATTCCATGACTAAGGTACATCCACACTAATATGTTTTCGTTTAGAAATCCAAAAATTTTTGTCTTCCATCATCACTACGGCGGATCTTTTTTTCTCAAGTGGAGAAAATTTTCAGTGCTGTCTAGCAACTAATCTTTCTGTCATCACATCATTGTGGATGCTCATAAACGTAAAAATAATGTTACGCCTACATCAGTGAGCTCCGATTGGTTCGTACTTGGCTCATGACCTTTTCTTGATTATCTCTCTTCACTTTGATGTCTCTTTTCCTGGCTGGTTATTCATCACAGGAATGAAGAATGGTTTCCCTTAGTTTTCACATGTAGGACAGGACATACACGACTTTCACTAACTGACAAATGTTCTTTTGCTTGATTGCATGCTGCTAAATCGTGTTTTGTATACATTGTATGCTCTTTACCAGCAAAGAAAACTAAGAATTTACCGATTGCTACTTATTGCAGATAAATTACAGTAAGACAAGACAGTTTGGATGCAAAAGTTTTTTTCCAGCAAACACTAGTGATAACGGTAATGTGGATGCAGATCTTTTCCTTCAGAAACCCCCATCATTTTTTTTATCACGTTAGTGCAGACGTAGCCTAACACTATTGAATACCGGCAGTTTTTTTTTTTCTTTTTGCACCTCCCTAAAAATCTACAATTCCTCCCCATGCACTGCACATAAGAGGGGAATTCTCCCCCATTGTGAGAAGTGAATTTCAAGCCCTGTATTTAGTGCTAATGTTGGTTAGCAAGATTACTGTGTGCCTTTGGCTAGCTAACTATTGCTAAAACAAAGGTACATTTTGCATTTGATGTAACTTAACTTTTATATTTGTATCCCACTTTGGCACCTTCAGCCTTGAAGTAACGTACAACTGTGTGTGCAACACGGTGTTTCCTTTTTTTTTGTGAAGCTGGGGGTGGGGAATGAGGAGGCTGAGTGTAAATGGCCGAATGGATAGCGTGTGGCTATTTTCACCCGGGCTGAAACACACGCCGTTTCATTTATGAAATATGTTCACCCTATGAACATGAGCCTTTTCTACCTTACATCACTTCTGATTCTGAGCATCTGTAAGCCTGGTCAGTCTGAATATCTTTGTATGAAAAAAACCTTGGCTATTTTTCATAATGTAGACTTTAATTTAATGTGAGTTATTAGCCGCAGAAATACAATTCCAGTGAAACTTGGCAATGACAAATACAATGAGTAAGGACTTTCTCATTAGTATGATAGGAATTCAATATGTTCTCATTAAAAAATGGCTAATTGAAAACCATTTTTCAAATGTCCCTAAAAGCCAGAGGCATGTGTGCCATTATTAAGATTGTTCTTATGGTATTGGGCTCAGGCTTCAATGTACTGGTCCCTTCATGAAATATTCATGAGGGCAGGGATGCCAACAGACTTACTTCTGCCAGTTTAGAATGGGAGGGTGCAGGCAATAAGTGTCGTGGAAATGTTAGGCTTTGTCATCTTTTGTCACCCAACAATTCACCCACTCCCTTGTGTTTCACAGCCTGCTTGATGTGCCACTATAAAATACTGCCTTGTTAGTGTGGTGTGACATGGATTGCTAGTTTGGAGCCCTTCCCTACTGGCTCGACACTGTAATGTTACATTGTTTATTTGCCTGACAGGGTTTGGCTGCAAGCAACAGCAATGTTCATATATTTTCAACCCAGTTTATATAGCATGTTTACAACAGTATGGTATTAGAAGCTGAATCTCTGAGCAGCCCTTGACTACAGCTGCTTGGTCACGTTTGGGCTTTTTTTTCGTCCCTGGTATTGTTTTTTGATTGTCAGACAGATGGGAACTGGGAAGAACCTCATAGCTCCCTTTTAAACCCTTTACACTTTGTGTCTCTCATTTGTCAGTTAAAAATAGAACAACTGACCTAAGAAACCCATTTGCCTGTTGCTGCATGGATTGGCACTGCTTACATTTTTAAATGTCTCTCTTACTTATGGTTCAGAAATTCTACTAAGTCTGGCCTTCTCCTTTACTTGACAGACCATTGCCAAAGTCCTGTTGCAGTATTGTGCCATTCTGACCAAGAGCTTCCCCTCCTACTGCGACAAAGAGAAAATCGTAAGTTCTGGGATGGATTTTAATGCCGACTCTCATTTCAGGAGTATGGTGCATTTCAGGAGTTATGCTTCTTTTTCTCACTCCTGCAGCCATGTGTGCTGATGAACAATGTGCAGCAGCTTCGTGTCCAGCTGGAGAAGATGTTTGAGTCCATGGGCGCCAAACAGGTTAGGGGAGGCTGGGGGAGGGGGGTGCATGTTTCTAAGGGCCTGACCGTGTACACAGGTCTCCTGTTTCTCTTTGTATTGGGCAACACTTGACTTGGGGCACAAATAATGTAGTGGTACACGCTTTATTAATGTATTAATTAACCAGGAGCCAAGTGTGATGTACCAATCCCATTTTAGTTCATCATTAGTCAGTCCTAATGGTTTATGTGTTTCATTACTATATTTTATATATTGTATATATTATATATATTGTACTAGAGTAGTAACTGAGCTACTCGTGTCCCCTCAAGTAAAGGGCTACCTTGTATTGTTATGACCTTGGTTTAAAATGTCATTGGATACAGAAATCTTTTTGTTATCTAGTGCTTGGGAGCTCTCTAACTCTACAGTGACAGTGTTTAATGAGCTGTGAGCCTAAACTAACATTGGCGTGCATATGGTGTCTAAATTAATGCTAGTAAACATGAGAACTTGCTTTGAGTGGGATGTAGCAGTCGCTTGAATTGTGACATCACACCCTAAAGGGCAATTTAGTGTGTGAGTATGAATAGGCATCTCTCTATTTGTGCACTGTTACTTATCTAGAGAATAATCTTGTGCCAGAAGAGAGAAATTCAAGGATATTCTGCCTGCAGAAATATAATGTTTCAAAATACAACAGGGATATCTGCATTAAAATGAATAATGTGTGTGTGTGTGTATAATCCATATATCATTTAAACATTCATATATGCATACATGTGATTGTACTGCCATAATGTGCAGATTGTGCTATTATCTACGTTGGCAATAGTTTTCTGTGTATTTATCAGAGGTGGCAATTTCAGGTCCAGAAAGTAAAAATCCAGACCAGGATTTTGTTTCAACCAACCACTCGAGTACTATTTGACTGTGACTCTGTACGCTCAGCTGGTTGGTTGAAACAAACTCCTGTTCTGGATTTTTACTTTCTGGACCTGAAATTGCCACCTCTGGTATTTATCTGTATTTATTTGATATCCATTTTGGTTTCTGTTGCTCTGGCATGTGTTTGTAAATGGATGATTCACATACAATTTACTATGTGTTGTGACAACTGGCAGCATCCCTCAACAGACATCGCTTCTGTCATCTTCAGATGTTAATATTGATAATGCCCTCTGTCATCATAAGATTGTTGGGAACAGAGGTGGCAATTTCAGGTCCAGAAAGTAAAAATCCAGACCAGGATTTTGTTTCAACCAACCACTTGAGTACTAT
>JAODKC010000117.1:27428680-27444391 GCA_026777985.1 Mormyrops attenuatus | reverse complement strand
TGTTTCAACCAACCACTTGAGTACTATTTGACTTTGACTCTTTATGCTCAGCTGGTTGGTTGAAACAAAATCCTGGTCTGGATTTTTACTTTTTGGACCTGAAATTGCCAACTCTGGTTGGGAATACCCTGCTCCTGCATAAATCTGCACTCTACCAATTAAGAATTATGAATTCTTGTTGAAAAATTCAGTATGCTTTTGATTTTTGTTAAACTAGGACTAGCACTGGTTGTTTTGATTAGGGTTTGTGTGCAGTACAAAACCTAAGATATTCCTCTGCTTTTGTTGAAAGCTTTGGTTTGATACTTACAAATCGTATTTTATACTCTACAACACATCTCTGTGCTCTTTTGCTGATGTATTTAAATTAGGAATGTGCTCAGAAAAGTAAGAGTGAAGCATTAGCATTGAAATGTCTCCTGTGTTGCACACATATTGTAAGTTGTTTGTTTCCTCCAGATTGCTGTAGAGTAGGCAATAGTATGTGTAGCGCCTATGATAAAACTTGTGCCCTAATGAGAAACCTGCAGGTCTCTTCCTTTTAGTGAACATTTTCATATATTTACAGAGCTTCATAATGCTCTTTAGATTGTAGAGTCGGTAGGACTAGAACCTTTCTCAAGGTAGCAGTTGGTCTGGCATGGATGTATGAAGTATTTAATGGGATTGAAAATTAGCTTAGTACATAGATTATTAGTGCTCTTACCTAGCATTGTATGTCCCTGATTTCTTCACTAACCCTCAGTGGTGGGGCTATTGTACTTATCCCCAAATCTGCTTCATATCAGGTCTTTCCAACTCTAGCTAAAACACTATTATTCTGAAAATGGACACCAGACTCTAAAGATGAGTTATTTAAGCACTTTTGAGCTGCAGAAGCTTTTGGAAGCTAAGGATCTCTAGGCCCTGAGATAAATCCAAAGTGAGACGCAAAATAAATTGCCGCCTTCATTCCCTTGCTACGTTTGAGATGGATGAGCTTGTGGAGTCAGAGGAGGAAGAAGAGGTGGGTCCATGCACTTTGGATGGTGAATGATGACGGCTCATCATCATCATCGACATCACTTTAGCTGTATTTTTTAAATCTTACTCTCTTCTTGCACAATTATTTTAGTAGTTTTAAGTGGTTGTGAAGCAAAAGAGTCAATCCAAAGAAAAATCCAGTTAGGTGCATTTTCTCATCTTCGGATTAGTTGAATGGTTTTAAGGTATAATTCTGTCAGCTGAAGATTTAAGGATGCGTTGGGGAAAATGCCATCAGATACAATTTTGTCTTGCAGTGTTAATGAGGCTTCTTGTCTTTTTCTTGATTATGGGTTTTAGGTGATTGCTGAGGATAAGAAACACCACAGGGTGGGTATTAAAGTTGGAAAAAGAATGACTGCATTAGATTGTGCGGAATATTTAGGAATTCGGAAGTAGGGGCCGACAGTCACACAAAAGATGCTACAGTTGCTTAGCAGAAGATGGAGAATTATGTCTTTGTGGCTGCTATTGGCAAGAGAAATTTAAAGCTGACATTCAGCCCTGGGAAGTGGATATAATGAGGGAAGAACAGTGCTAGTATTTTTTGGAAAAATAACACTGAGTTGTGTCAATACTAGGTTCCATCAAAAACCTCTGCTATGCTAATTTCAGTGTGAATGTCAAATCTTTCACAATATCCTTCTACTGTAACTGACTACAGCAGTTGCTAATTAGAATCACTGTGGGGAAAAGTATATAATACTACCAAAGTTATTTATATGTCTCCAGTCAAAGTATTCTTTAGCAAAAGAAGTGACCAGATGGATGAATCCAAGCCCAGGCAGTGTTTGTGGCGTTCTGCTCATGTTATCCTTTAGAATCGTTCCCTGTAGCTCCTTCATGCTGATAACTGCAACTGGCCTTGACACCAACACATAAGTTATAGCTTGTTTGAGAATTTTATGTGTAACCTGGGAAAATACTTTGAGATGCATTGCTGTGGTATTCAATAACTACTCCCAGGAGAGAAGGTCTTTGTCAGAGGAAGTGCCTTTATGATTTAGGACCATAACAGAGTATATAAAGATTGGGCGTATAAATAACCTTAGTTTGGTATGAAGGTAAAATATGTTTCATCCCTCCTGATGCCATTGGAGAAGTGATGAAAGAAGACATACACAGGCCTATCACAGAAATACATTTACCCTATGAAGTTTCTAAAAGTCTTTACAGGAATGTGCGCCTGTGTAGTAACTAAAGGTAGCTCAGAACTGGATAGCAGTGAATGTGGAGGTTGTACTAGATGGACACGTGACCCTGCGAGTTCTGTATAAATAGTTATGGCTTTTTTTAACAGGCTGTAAGTAACAGTAACTTTGTCATGTTCTTATGTTCTCATCCATAGCATGAAAACCAAATAACAGAAGAAAAGGTGGGTGCTAACGTAAAAAAAGCCCCAGATGTCACTGATGTGACTCAATATACATATGCAAGTAAATGCACATGTATGAATTTTCATATCTTTAGTCTTACTTTCAAGTAGTGTAGTGAGGTGTGTCTTGTGTATGCATTACGTTTTTTACTAGACTATTTCTGAAATACTGCATTTCTCTAATTCTCTGTTCTGGTTGGACATCAGCAAGGAAAGTTATGTTAATGGCGAGGAAATGATACCGTGATTATTCCTGCTTCCCTGTCTTTGAAGTGTCTTCATCTGTCACAAAGACGTTTCACCGGAATATTAGCTTATCTTTAAAGAGCTGCCTGGCTGATATCACAGGTTTCGTGGCTCTCATTAGCCTCATACAAATTCAGTGATGATAGTCCATGTAATTCATAAAACTGTATGAATGTTATGCTGCCATAGAACTATAAACATTGAATGGTCCCTTTAAGAAGTGTGGCACTAAAACCTGTGTCTTTAAAGTTCACATTTGTATTGCATACGTAATATCTAAACATTAATTCTACAACCAGCCCTAATCTTAACAAACTAATTAAGGTAATTACTCCCAAATCGAAGGAGAGAAAGAGACACACACACACAGATTTGTGTTCATAACTTTGTGGGGACTACCCATTCATTTCTATGGGACAGGTGTATGTTTGGGCTTGTGAGGAGAATCGATGAAAGATAATGGATTTGCTTCAGTTTTCAGAAACTCAACCATCTTTGGTGGAGTCAGATAACTAAGTTTATTAGTATTGATTTTTTATCTCCACCTGCCCCTTCATTCTTAACCACATGTGTATGTTTGTGTGGTCTGTGTCGTTTGGGTCCAGTAACCTGGACCCCAGTTTGGTGCGAGACCTTTCTCCTCATTAGAGCTACAATGTTTAGCTTTTATGCAAAATTATAAGAGAATCCGTTGAGGGGAAGCCCATAAAACTTTAATGCCTTAGATGAAATACGGTTGGTTTCTGTACTACTACCCAGTTTAAATCATTAAATAGATTGGTTTTCTCTCACTGCATTGACCTATTTACGTTCATTCACTAATGTCCAGAATGTGTGCCTGGCACGCATTGCCAGTGCTGCCCCCATGGGAGCATGTGCTTTATGGCTTATTTTACATTAAGGAGAGAACTCCACACACATCCAGAATGGGATTCAAACTGCGAGCCGCTTTGCCGTTCTGTTATTTTCATGCAAGCAATATGCTGTAATTAACGATATGGTGTTACTGTGTGAGGGGTGGCATGGTGGCGCAGTGTTTAACGCTGGTGCCTCAAAGCAAGAAGGTCCTGGGTTCGGTCCCTGGGTCAGGCGTGGGGCCTTTCTGTGTGGAGTTCACATGCTCTCCCCATGTTCGTGTGGGTTTCCTCCCACAGTCCAAAGAGTGTGTGCGATAGGTTAATTGGCGCCTGTAAGTTAGCCTCATAATTGTGTGAGTGTGTGTGCCCTGCGGTGTGTTGCCGACTGCCCAGGGTTGGTTCCTACCTGTGCCCATTGTTCGCAGGATAGGCTCCGGTGACCCCAGTTGGGATTAAGCGGTTACGGTGATTGCAGTGTAGCAGCACTGCATAGTGATTACTCATAAACGGGCAGTTTCAGACACTTCATACTTTTGTCACAGTAACTCAAAATGTATTTGGCAGATCTTCTTCACCCTATGCCGCCATATTGCATGGGCAAAGTACCAACAGTGCTTAGTGACAGCAGAGAGAAGGCTGACTTAGATATGCTGCTTGAGCTTGTGGATAGGATAACTCAGTCCTGATAAATGTTTCATATTGTTACACTGTTAGCTGTATGTGATCTCTGATCTTATTACTACTTCACAAAACATTATATGGATGAAAATCTGTACGTGGAAATCAACTTCTGATAGACCTGAGATAAATGGCCACCAAACTGAAACCGCAGAAAAGGGCAGAAAGGGAGGCTGCAGCCAACTTGGTGACACCTAGGGGAGTCTGTGTGGAAGTTAAAAAAAAAAAAAAAAACATGTACTCAACTTAGTTTCTCTAAATTCTTTTTGGCACCAGGCATGAAAGTAAATTTTACCTGACATGACTTGAGTAAGATAACATTTCTTTATTAAAGCAGGGTGCGCCCGGAATTTGACAGCAAAGAATCAGAGAATCCCCATTCTGAAGAAGTGAACCCCAGTTCCTATACATTTGTGTGACTCCCCTAAAAGGAGTCTTATAAGCCATTGGCTAAGACAGCGGCTCCTGTCCACAAGCAGAGTGCGTGATGACCTCAGAGGTCATGACCTTGTGCACCTCTACATTCCTTTAGGCCCGCCACCAGACAGCCAGTCGCCATCTGTTACATCCTACCCCCGCTAGCCCCTTACATATCCTTATGTTAATCAATACCATACAATTAAGTAGATCAAATTACCCTTGTCTCATATATTTCGTCCATTTGCTTAATTCATTATAACACATTTCATTAGCGCTCATTAGATCACGTGATTCTTAACGTAGATAAGTGTAGCACACACATAAGAACATAAGTCTGTTTCCTTGTCAGATGTTCCTGATGGCTGTCCTGTTATCTCCCTCTGCAGCATTGGGCAGCCTATGCAGGATGTCCTGTTTTTTTTCTGCAAATGAGTTTCCGATTATTTTCACAAACAGGCGATCTCAGCTTACAGGGTCAGCACACACACATGCACACACACACACACACACACACACACACACACACATATGTTGGTGTACCTATCTAAATGGGAACCATCCATTCATTTCTATGGGAAAATCCCTAATCCCAATCATGACACCCTTAACCTCTACCCATCCCTAACCTTAACCATAAGTAACCAACCCAAATACAAGACTTTTGGCATTTTTTCTTTTTTGATTACATTTACAGATTTTTATAAACTGAGGTTATCCAAATGGGGACCTCAAAAGATGTATAAAAATACCAAAACATCAATACAACAATGTTTTTCTTGCAGTATAATTTTAAATGAAATCTAAAAAATTTTCTGTGTTTAGTAATAGGCGCAAAGATTATGGGTATACATAAGAAGGCTGGTGTTCTAGTATTCTTCCCCTCAGAGTAATTGTCTCATGCTTTCCACCTGCGTGTAGCAGTGAAGAATTGTGCTGTGAGGGGACGGTATCATCAAAAACATGAGGGCTGGAGATCAAAGAGGACTGTTACACTAACTGGTGCTTTGAATCCATGCACACCTTTGCAGATGGAGTGCAAAGACTGCTTTCATCATTTTATTACTGAACATTGTGCTTGATCAAGTGACTGATAAAGGGACAGATACTGATTCACATGGTAATTCCCTCATAAAAATTCACGTGGGCCTTTTATAGATTGTACACTACCTATAACATAATATCTGTTGTTAAATAATGCAGAGCAGTTTGGATCACCAAAATCCACCTGAAATCATATAAGAGCTCCTGTGTTCAGTACTAGGATATGCAGCTTCTGCTGTGTCTGTTTTCAGCCTCCAGGGGTGACCTGCTGCTGCTCTGTATCAAAGGGGAGTTTTAATTCTGTTGGTTTATATCATAGAGGAGTTTTAGTTCCGTTTGTCTATATCCAAGGGGAGTTTTAGTCCTGTTGGTCTGTATCCAAGGTCACTGAGTTTATTAGACCAACAAGGAAATGTGGTTTAGTGTAATATGGCTGTGTGCCAGTGAGCGCCTCTCTTACCTGCACATTTTCTATGTCTTCTGCCTGGCAACAGATGGATCCTGAGGCCAGTGACCTCCTGAATGAGCTGCAGGTGAAGTTAAATAATGTGCTGGACGAGCTGAGTGCCATGTTTGGAAACAGGTAGGAGTTTGCGTTTGCAGTCTAACTGAAGTGTCGTCTTTAACGTGATTAAAAACAGACACATGCTTAAACTGGTTTTATAATGTCCAAATGATTCTAATAATATTTTTGCTCTCTAATTTAGAAGTAGTATAGTAATGAGTGTGAAACTGTGCACTCTTTGTGTGACTCTGCTCTGAGTGTTAAACCATGTGTTGTCGCTTGATCCCAGTTTCCAGAGCCGAATTGATGACTGTCTGAGGCAGATGGCTGACCTCTTGTATCAGATCAAGGGTCCTGTCAACTCCAACAGCCGCAACACCGTTGAGGCTGACTCTGACAATGTACTGCGACCTCTCATGGACTTCCTAGATGTAAAGTGAGTTGTGATTTGGAATTAGATGTCCATCTTAGGGGTTTTGGTATTGTTTTGGTATCATAATTAATACGTATATTTTCTACCAGTTTTTCCATAATTTCTATCTGTATATTTTTGTCATGGAATATGTTGACCTTTTTTAGACACTTGCTTTATTCTCTAGCATTTATTAGAAGCAGGCTTTTAATGTTTTGTACGTTGCATATGTATGTGAGATGAGTGCTAACTTTTATTGTGTGTTCAGTCTGATGCTGTTTGCAACAGTGTGTGAAAAAACTGTTCTCAAGCGTGTACTGAAGGACCTATGGAGGATTGTGATGAACAGCCTGGAGAAGACCATTGTCCTGCCTCAGGGCAGTGACACCACAGTGAGTCCTTCATTCCCCTTGCACCTATACTGGAAATGTCTGGTGGATTTTGTTAATTTTGTAGTAAGAGCTTTATGGCTTTCCTTAACAGTGGGTGCCCTCTAGTGGTTAAATCTGCATATACAAAAGTAATGTTCTGTGGATATAGATTTTAGGCTAGTCTGTGGGTGTGTCATATGTATGCTGTATTGAGCTCCAGCACACTTTACTGGTGTAATTATTCCAGTTGGGTTGCTGTTGTCAATAATATAATAATAATTTCCTTCATATTGCAGCATATATATGATACTGTAAGAAATTACTGAACTCCCTGAAGCCAGTTCATGTACCAGTAACTGAAATATTCAAATGCACATCAAAAGTTAATCATTCAGATTAAAAGATTCAAAACTGAGGGGAAATTATTTAACTGACTGACCAAAAGTTTGAATGGATGCAACATGTTTGTTTTCCGACAGGCTGTATGCATTACTGTCTTGTTGATCCCTCCTACAAGCCTGTCCTCTTGTGTCTCACTTGGGTTTACAGGGAGCCCAGATGATTCTTTCTGCCGCCAAGGAGCTGGGCCAGCTCTCCAAGCTCAAGGTATCGTCACATATGCCATCCCTCCCCCTTTTATGGCTGGGTGTATCCTGCTATCAGTGGAGCCTTAGTATTATTTAAGATAACACCACACATCAATGCTTAAATCTGAACTAATCTTGAAAAGATGGCTGGTCTGCAAAACTCAGTGCTACATTGACTTGTTATATTTGTAATGATTATACTGTATGATTCGCCGGGTTTATAATGACTTAAAGTAAAATGCTGCAAAAAGTTCCAGGATTTGTGGAGATTGTAGAATGTGGGACTTCCGGTCTGTCTCATAGTCTGAACAGCAAGATAGTGACCCCACCCTGTTGACACACTTTTTTGATTCGTGTTCAGGATCACATGGTGTCAGGAGAGGCAAAAAGCCTCACACCTAAGCAATGTGCAGTCATGGACGTGGCCCTGGACACAATAAAGGTGAGACAGTTAGAGGAAAAGTTAAAGGCGTGACAAGTCCTACGATACTGTATTATTATAAGGACAGGCAGCTTTATTATTCGTATTGTTTGTTTTATTTTGAATCATTTAACAAAGCTTGATATGGTCTGTAGTAACATGCAAAGGGACATAAACTGTATGTCAAGGATGTTTAAATAAAGTATGTGAAATACGTAGCAGGAGTAGCTAGATTCATTTTCTTATAAAGACTGTTTAATCCAGGTGGTACCTGAAAATTGTGGTAATCCACTCCTTATCCATTCGTTTGTTTTTGACACTGCAGCAATATTTCCATGCTGGAGGAAACGGGCTGAAGAAGGCCTTCTTGGAGAAGAGCCTCGAACTGTCATCCCTGCGCTACGCTCTCTCGCTATACACCCAGACCACAGATGCTCTCATCCGGACCTTTGTTACCACGCAACACAATCAGGGTACTAAAATCACTCGTGTTTATCTTGCATATACATGAGATAATGCTTCTGAATTTTATCCTACTTTGTCACGGGATTACTTCTCCTAGTGGAAACCTTTAACAAAGGTCTTTATTGCACTCAGAATCTTGTCCATGGATGTCCAACACTGTACTGTGTCGGAGTGGTAGATGCTCTGTAGATAATCTCCCTTGTCCCCCTGTTACTTTGTCCTCTGTTTCATCTCTCTTTCTCTGTCTTTTCCCGCTGCTTTTGCATCTTCCACCAGTGCATAACGGGAAGGGTATAAGATTTACTGCAAATGAAAAAGTTCTTCCAAACAAGGGTAGGTGGGGAGCTTCATATTAGTGAGAGCCCCTATTCTGCTCGATTCCACAGCCAGTCACAATCAGTGATAATCCTGTGATGTCACATGTTACCTAGATCAGTTTAATGCAATTTGTATATCACTGTGTTACATATGGTTTTATGTGAAGTATGGTTATAAGCCGCTCATGCACTTGCAGATATTTTCATGAAAGGTTTCCTGTATGTGCATGAATGTCAGAGTAGTTGATCTTCAATACAGCACCCAAGGTGGAAAGATGCTGGAAAACACTGTGCCCAAAATAGAGTATAGACAGTGAATTCTTGTCCCCCACCTTTGTGTTTGCAAAGGCTTAGGTGTGGACAAGGCTGTGGGGGAGGTGTCCATACAGGTGGATCTCTTCACTCATCCTGGCACCGGGGAGCATAAGGTCACAGTGAAAGGTGAGCTCAGAATCAAGCAGAAGCCTGGCCTTCAGGGCCTGAGCTACATTTGGAAACTGAAAGTGTCTTTCACTCATCGGTGACAAGGAAGTGCTTTAATTAGCAAGGATTAAGTCAGAGGAAGGAGCTTTGGGGCAACAGCTCCACAAAAAGGGTGGATATAAATGAGAACAGACAGCAGCTGGTTCAGTGTGAGGGAAAGAGAGTTATATAAATAGGAGAATTCCAGAGTGTGCAATAAAGGTTTTGTGGTATTGGAGTCTAGGGAATAAACAGAAGCAGTATTCTGGGAAAATGGGTGCAGGTGACTTAACTTTTCCCAGAATATCATAAAGATGCACAGAAATGTCAAGATTTCTTATTTGAATAGAATATGCCACCTAACTCTGACAGAAACTGTCCCAAAGAGTGAGGGATATTTGCACAGTTACAGAATACTGATACTCTTCATTGTCTACCAGTTGTTGCAGCAAATGACCTAAAGTGGCAGACGTCAGGAATGTTCCGGCCATTTGTTGAGATTACTATGATCGGGCCCCACCTCAGTGACAAAAAACGCAAGTTCACCACGAAGTCTAAGGGCAACAGCTGGGCGCCAAAGTTCAATGAGACTTTCCACTTGTGAGTACATGCATTCATTTTTTTGTGGTACTCTTATAAGCTCTGTTAACCCAAAGCCTGCCTGCCTTCTATAGTTATACATCTGCACTGTTCCCCTCTCTCCCCAGATTCTATTTTTCATTTTACCTCCGCAATCTTTCCCAAAGAGATTTTGCCAAGATATAATCTGTAGTGTCTCTGAGCAGTCTGAAAAATGAAAACGGCTTCTTTTAAGAACTAAGGATTTTTGTCATTGTACAGCAAAATTTTGTAGTTGCTACTGTAACATAAATAAGTATCATACATATAATTTTCTGTGAATGCATCTTAACAGTATGGTGGTACAGTGGTTAGCAGTGTTGCCTCACACCTCTGGGACCTGGATTTGAGTCTCTGCCATGATTCCATCTGTGTGGAGTTTGCATGTTCTCCCTGTGTTATCGTGGGGTATCCTCAGGGTACTCTTATTTCCCCCTGCAGTCCAAAAACGTGCTTAGGTTAATTGGAGTTACCAAATTGCCCGTAGGTATACAAGTGTGAGTGAATAGTAGGGATAGGCTCTGGACCCCCTGCAACCCTGAATAGGATAAGTGGTCACAGAAAAGGGATGGATGGACATATTTACACACGATACAACAATGAAACATAGTATAGGACAAAAGTATGTCATTACCTTCAGCACAAAAACTGTGTACCTAGAACTTCATGGAATGGGATAATGGTATGGGGTTGTTTTTTAGGGGTTTAGCTGGGCCCTCTAGTTCCAGTGAAGGGAACTCTTTAGCATACATTTTGGACAATTCTATGAAGTTTGATGTGGACTAGCCTGTACATAGCCCTGACCTCAACCCCATCAAACACCTTTAAGATGAACTATAACGAAGATTGCAAGCCAGGCCTTCATATCTAACATCAGTGCTTGACGTCACAAATGCTCTTCTGGATGAATGCGCAAAAATTCCCACAGACACCTTCCACAATTGTGTGGAAACCTTCCTAGAAGAGTGGCAGCTGTTATAGTTGCCAAGGGTGGACCAACTCAATATTGATGCCTATGGATTTAGAATGGGATGTCATAAAAGTTCCTGTAGGTGTAATAGCAAGGTCTCCCAATACTTTTGTCCATATACAGTGTATATCTGTATGTATATGTATTGCACTCACTTGTCTATAAATAACTGAATAGCCTACAACATCAGTGCAGGAAGCCAATACAGTACTACGAAGTAACTATCAGTGATTTTCTAATGTCATTTTCTGTGCCAACTGGTAAATGATTTGGTTGGGCTAATATATTAATTGATTGATTGAGCAATCGATTCTCTGTTTGCTTATTGCAGCATCCTGGGGAATGAGGATGGGCCCCAGTGCTATGAGCTGCAGGTGTGCGTGAAGGATTACTGCTTCGGCCGGGCGGACCGCTTGCTGGGAATCTCCGTGCTCCAGCTGTGTGACGTGGTGGAGCGGGGCAGCTGTGCCTGCTGGTGTCCCCTCGGCTGCAGGGTACATCTCGATGACACGGGCCAGACCATCCTGCGCATTCTGTCCCAGCGCACTGGTGACGAGGTGGCCAAGGAGTTTGTCAAGCTCAAGTCTGAGACACGGTCAGCTGAGGAAGGCAGATGAACAGGGGGCTGGAAGGGGGGTGGGGGCTCTGACAGGTGCCAATCATGAACAATTTGCAGGTCATTGGTCCATAACACCAAAGGTTTACAACATACTGGTAACTGGGAAGAGATTAACTCTATTAACCGCAAAAGTATTATGCTCCTTTAAACTGTCATAAAAGAATTTAATAAAAGCAACCCTTTCGGCTACAGTCATAAGCAGGAAAAGAGGAAGGTCTTTCCTGGTCCAACTTCCAGACATACCTGCCTATCCTACTTTCTCTTTGGCTCACATGAAGCCTGCAAAAATTGCTTCCTCAAACTTCCCGTTTCATCTGAAACTGCGTCACGCATACACACGCAGTCCGGTCACTGTAGACCTTCTAGAGTCCTCAATGTCATCTGCCCTCTTGTCCAGCTGCCAATCTGCCATCTCCTCACTCCCTATGTTAACCACGTGCAATATGTCCCCGTCATGGATGCCTTATCTTTACCTACATGTGTGAATTTGGATGTTTGATTGTGCCACAGAGTGTTAAACAGTATTGACTGTGCTCCTGGTAACACTGAGACTTGTTTAATTTATTGTTATATCTGGAAGTCAAATACACACGCATAGCCACACGTTTCACACTGAAAGAATTTATATATCTGCTTATGTTTCATAGACTTTGGGAAAACTGTAGAATGATACGAACAAACTTAAGTTTTTTTGCAGTTATCTAGGTCTGTACGTCAGATCATTTGGCAGGTGACATATGGCAGAGCATGTTGTTTCAGTCACGCCTGTATGTAAGTGTTTGACGTTTCTCTTTTTTTTTGTTTAGTTTTTGGACCAGTAAAAGCCAGCACTTATTGTTGCACTCCCTGTTCTTGGTAAGTGTCCCAGAGCCTCCCGTGCTGAGACGGCTGCTGGTTCTGGTCAGTCAGAGATGCGTTAAGCCTAAACTGAGTGCCTTTGCTGAGGTTCTGGCTATGCGTAGTATTTGGTCATGCCAGTCTCTGATTTCTCAAGACGCCCACAGGATCTCACAGAGCAGTCTGGAGAATAAAGCTGTAATCGAGGCCTGTTGCAGCGCGCACCTGCTGCCTTCATAGATTCCCCATGCACAGCACTCTGTATTCATACAGTAGGTGCTTTATCTTAAATGTATTGTGGTGAGAATTGTCTTCTCATGTTTGTAGTTGTGAGAATTCCCATGCAATCATGCAGGGATTGAATAGGTCCAACATATTTTTATGAATATGTGTCAGGCGAAGTTTGGACTAGCTGTGATATGTTCATTATTATTTATTAATCTATTTATTTAGTGGGATTAGCTTTTAATGTCACACACTGGAAAATTGTTGCTAAACATTTTGGTTTCTGGGTATTGAGACAGCATTAAATCTGATTTCCGTGAATGGGTAGCTGTGAATTTCATCTTGATGCATACATTTCTTGCTATGAAACACCACATTTCAGTGGGATATAGAGGGGAATTTATGTTTAAATCAAATTTGTTAAACATTACTAACTCAATTATTTGACTTAGCATGAGAATTAACTGTTTAGATGGAAAGAAACCAGACTTCTTCTGTAATCAGGCTGTCACTTTGACCTGAGAGTCACTGTTTGACCACTTTGGGTTTCTTATAAGGATGCATGTCCCAGCCATTCAGAGTTACATCCATATCAGTGCGTGGAACAGTCCCACTCACACATTCACAAATGTTTTTTTTTTTTAATCTTCATTTCCAGTGAGTTTTTATCCTGTCTTACTCAGTGGCCTTAAAGTGGTGAATACACAAGATGCCAATTTTTAAATCTTTGTATAATAATAATCACACAGTAATATTGTGCTTTTATGCTATGTTGATCATAAACTAGTAAAAAGACTCTACTAGAATGGAGAGAAATGTACATCAAACTGCAATAGTAATGATATATTCTCAACATGCACTTTTTCTTTGAAATACATGATTCTCTGGCTGTTGGTTTAGCCGCTTGGAAACTTTGTTGTTATTTTTATTTCTCTCACCTTTGTGTTGTTAACGTATAAGTGTTTGTTGTTGGCATCTTTTTAATGAACCATCCCTCTTCAATCAGACTCCAAGAAAATCTAAAGACACTATTGTGATGACATGTCTCTCACTTAAACCCATTTGGGTGCACACTGTGATGCTGACCGTGTGGCTAACAGGATTTGTTTTTCTCCACTGTATTTTCACACCCACATTTCCACTTTCTGATGTGCATTCCAACATGGCTGTCATTTAGATCCCACATGTTGGGACCCCCAACCTCCTTGCTGGTTTGAAGGTTATAGTTGAGGATCCACTTTGGGTATGGCTAGATGGGACAGGGGTGTGGCCAAATGTGATGGAGGTGTGGCTAGATGGGATGGGGGTGTGGCTAGATGGAATGGTTTGCCTATGTGGGATGGGGGTAAGGCTTCTGGCTAAATGTGAAGGTGGGATCTGCAATACTGTGTGCATAATTGGTGCCAAGCAGTGCTTTTTTTTTATCTATCTTTGTTAATACTTTATATGTGAATGCCTGCCCATTATCACCGTAATGGCATGTATTGTATAGCAATCAAAGTAACTAGATTTGGTTTGTGCATTTTTATGTAACACTACTGGGGAAAATAGTATTGATCATTAAACATATACATAACTAGTGATTTTTTTGCATGTAAACAATTTACTGATTTTTTTTTATTTTGCAAGATAACTGATTCTTGTTTTATTCAACTTAAATGGCAGATATAACAAACACAACGCTTGTAGTATTTAGTACAGATTTGTTTTCCTAAATAAGATTGATATTAAGTATGAACAGATACAGAGATAAGGTATGACTCCCTTCACACACATAATTTAAAAAATCATGATTTTGTTTCTTTTGAATAATTTTTTGAGAAATAAGGAATATAATTATTTCATTTTAAATACTGAAAATGATTTCATTTTAATAATACTTGATGACAAATACAGGTATCCCCCGCTTCATGAAAGTAGAACGTTCCTATGAAACCTTTTGTGAGCCGAAGTGATGTAAACGAACAACCATTTACCATTAATTAATATGGGAACATTTTTGGAGCGTTCCCAGACCCAAGAAATAACCTACCTAATCATACCAAATAAGACACAAAACCTAAAATAACATCAAAATATAATAAAAGCAGGAATCATATGATAAATACGCTGCCTATATAAAGTAGAAATAATTACCATATCAGTGTAGTTTCACTTACCACAACTGACACAGCATGCATTGTGCAACGACAGGGTTACACTCTGAGAAATCCGTCGTTGGGTGATTTCGTCATTGTGAGAACATCAAAGTACACTTACACAAATCTAGATGGCATAGCCTACTACACACCTAGGCTATATGGTATAGCTTAAATAACTATAAAAAGTACATAAATACATAACACAGTAAGTTATCACGTTGTACATCCTGTACATAGTTGTATGTGCTATACTTTTATATGACTGGCAGTGCAGTAGGTTTTACACCAGAAACACACCACAAACACGTGAATAATATATTGCGCTATGATGTCACTAGGCAGTAGGAATTTTCACAACCGTCTTATCTGCAGTCGAAATATTATGCAATGCATGACTGTATATCTATAATTGGCTTGCTGATTGAAGAAAAAAAAAAAACAGTGATTGCTATTTTTGCTTTTTTCATAGAAGTGAAAATCCTCTTTTAGGATTTCTTTCGGTTAGTGAAAACAGGTGCTAAGGTAGGTCTTTCGTAAGAGTGAAGCAGTGTAAAGCAAACGTTCATAAAGCATGGTATACCTGTATTTCATTTCCTAAAGGTGCAATGCCCAAGTAACTGTTTGTTTTTATGTTTGATCTATGGATGTACTTTCCATTTTCATCGTACTTTAGATTGGATGTACTTGCCATACAGCATCATTCTGGATCATTCTGCATTACTGGATGTCTTGACCAGTATATGTGAATTTGTACACAACTACTTCTTAAAAGACCAATACAATATTTATTCATGAAAGAAACATGACCTCCATTTTTGACAATACAGTTCTGTAAAAATCTCAAAAGATAATATATTCGTCGTCTTTTGGATAAGCTTTGGTAGTGGTTCCCAACCACCGGTACCAGTCTGTGACCAGTACTCCATGGAGGGGTTGGTTAATTGACAAAAATGAACTACATATTAAATGTCCTATCACGTTTGCATTTAAAAAATAATTAAATTAATCGCCAATGGCTCTGCTGGGCCGCGGGGGGGGGGCGGGGGGCCCGGCCGGGGGGGGGGGGGGGGGGGGGGGGGGGGGGGGGGGGGGGGGGGGGGGGGGGGGTGGGGGGTGGTGGG
>JAODKC010000117.1:27414585-27428580 GCA_026777985.1 Mormyrops attenuatus | reverse complement strand
GTCGTGGATGTGGGTACTGTGTGTGTGTGTGTGTGTGTGTATATATATATATACACACACACATACCCCTGTTGTATTAGCCAGGGGATTAACTGTGATGCAGAGACATGCAAGCTGCACTTTCCTCATTTAATGGTATCGGATGTACTGTAGCTGTTACAGGGGGAAGCCATTTTAACCCACCAGGAACAAAGTTTGCAAGTGGAATACAGCAGTCCATTTTGTCCTTAACTGAACATAATGCAGTCATTTCCCATGCAGACGTGGTGGGAAGCTTGGAATTACATTTGAGTCAGCATATATTTTTAATTCGGCTTTGAGCTGGGCTGTACAGATAATGTCAGAGTCTTTATTTAAACAAGCCTCGTCTGATTCCTGCTAATCTGTCAGTTAATATTCTCAGTTCATTGCCTAGTTTAATGAAATAGTAATGAAAAAGTCACCATTTTAAGCAAGTTAACACACTCATAATTCTTTGTAGTTTACATTACAAAGTTTCAGTCACAACTACATAATGTAAAAAGGACAAAATAGTGAAAACATTATATATATGCTGCTAATGATAGGATATACACTTGAACTACAAGATATGACAGTGGCTTATTTTACAACTGGGTAGTTGAGTCAAGTCTGCACTTGAGAAAAAATGTCAGGTTTTGCGCATCACCCTGGGATCCTTAATCAAAGCTGTCAAGTCCTTGAGGTTCATCTCCAACCCACTTTGTCATGATGGATTCCCTTGCTTACATTAGCAGTGCGTAAATGTCCTTATGGCGTCTGAGTGAGGGAAGCTGCATCTCATGGAAGTACATAAGAAGAGCTTTTAAGGATATGAATTATAGTAATTGTTAGTGCTCAAGTACCCAACAGACAAAAAAATGAGTACTTGAGTACTTGGGGGGAGGGGGCAGTTGAGGCAAGGTTGCAGAGGGAGAGATCTATGGAAATATACCACGGTTAAGGTGGTGGTACACTTCAAATGAAATCGACGGAGTCAACGTTTCGGCAATATGATGTGGTATGAATGGTAATCATTCAGGTGATCAGTATTTCGGTGCATCACCTGTGTCGGGTCCCCCTGGCAAACATTTTCATTTGTTCTGGTCCTCCCCAAAGTCCAGGATTGACTGACATAAATGTAACGCCGTGGGGTTGGTCAGCAGGCCTAATCATGCCGACTTTACCGGCATGCTTTGCGCCACAGGTCGCATATCTGTAAATAGTGTAAATTAATATGTGCATTCATGGATTTATGTTAATGGTAAATGTCATAACCATGTAATGTTTGCCGTGGAATGTGTTTCATTAGCGTGTAACCGTGGCTGTCGTGCAAATTGCTAGTTTTCTTGTCTGTGCCACTGGTACTATTAAAGCACTAGTGACTGTTAATAAAGATAGCAACTTCCTTTTTAAAAGAGCAGCCATCTCCTTTACTGAAATGATTCACGTACTTGTCACGGTATGTTTTTTTTGTGCTCTGTATGTGGGTTTGCTGCATCAAAGACATTCTGTGCCCTCTGGGATTGTGGCGTGACATAGAACGAACATGGAAGCGGCGTCATTTTAAGTATGTGACAGGTCGTTCTTGCTGACATGTTTGATTTTGTTTCGTCTGGACGTTTTTTGAAGTGTGTGATCACCTTGCGGCTGGTCTGGTAGTGTGCCGCCCATCCTAAATTTCTCACCCAATAAAGAAAATTAAGTACGTACAGCCCTGCACCAGTTTAACTGCATTTTGATTTTCACATTAAAATTGCATTGCATGCAGTACGCAACACATTGTATTCAGATGCATGCTTATTTTGAGCATATTAAAATGATGCACAAATATTCCATCTCTGCTTTCACCGTTGAGCACTCGAGTGGACTTTTGAGTATGTGATTGCACTTTTGGGTACTCGAGTGTTTATTCCCATCCCTAGTAGCTTCAGTCAATGTCTTTCAAATAGTTGGTAATGTTTTACAGTTTGCCTACCAGCAGTTCTTTGTACTTCTTTACTCCTGGGTATGGTAAGATGTAGACTGGATGTAGTCTATTACACTTGGATTTTTCCAGTGCTGTATACAAAGGACTCGTTCATGGTGGTGGAATGCTGACTCAGACTCCAGGCCATTCCACAGCTCTTAGTTTGCAGGGCAGAAAGCAGAAAGTGGGAACGTACGGCACTGTTACGATGATCCAGCTGTATCTGTTTCTGTGATTCCAGCTTTGTCAGTGATGAACAACTCCATGGACACTTTTCAGAATTTATTTCTTAGACTTATTACCATTCTGGTACATACTGAAATCCAATTGTCCCTGCTTCTTATTAAACAAGGAGACCATTGTAAAGTTGATGGAAATTTTCTGCACTGAAGCAGCAGAGTGTACGGTATCCCGCAGCGGCTGTTACGAGGCAACGTGCCCCAAAGCCCTTGAAGTCAATGTTCCTCATTTCATTCATTGAGAACTGAAGACCTTAGCGTACTGATAAACAGCTGTTGCTGGAACGCTGCTGTCTTTCATTGATCAGGTCTCTCTTATGAACCGGCATGTTGTTACCTGCATTAACTGAGTCCAGTAACTAGTCAGATTAAATATGTTTAAGTGTGATGTGGGTTGGAGAATTGAAGTTATTCTGTCAAGCTAAGATGATGGTTGATTATGCAGGTGGCATAATTACTGCTATTTGCAGTTGCCTCAGTCATGAACCTTCAAATAAAACAGCTAAATTTATTTCTCATTTCCATTTGTAAAGATGGGCCCGATAATCAGTTGAATGCAGGCTATATTGTTTGTAACAGCAGAAGGAAAGCAAAAGAAGACAAGTATTTGGTTCTCTGGCTATTTCTAAAGGTGGGATAGTTACAACCAATCGAATCTGGGTCATAACCTTCCTTACCTAATTCAGGCTCATCAAAGAATGAATCTTTGCTAATTCTGACTGATACAAAATGAAGCAGTAACATTAATTCCTGGTGCAAATCTGAATTCCCGTCTCAGAACTTGTGCAATTAGTAAGTTACCATGTCCAATGTGTGAGAGACAGTTTGGCCTTCGGAAACCTTAAGCTCTTTGTGTTATGGATATCTGTGGCTGTTGTACAACAGGCTTGTGTCAAGTACTGGCAGGTAAAAAATTGAAAATTTGCCCAGTTAGATTTACTAAGTCAGAATGTTTTATTTTCATATAAAATAAAGACAAACAAATTCAAGTCTTATACACCCCGCTAACTTTGGACCGCTAACTTTGGACCGCTAACTTTGGCCATAATTTACTCGATTATACGTCTAAAGAAAAGCCTACCGTGTGTAACTACCATATCCTTAGCCTAGTAGAATAGGGGTTCTGAACCTTATCGTTTTTAAACTTATAAAACCTTATACTTTTTGTGATTAATGAGCAAAGGAGAAATAAATAGAATATAAATATTTAAAGATATGAATAATATAAATGACATTTTAAGACATGGACATTAAGCCAAAGGACAAAGAAATACATGCCACAACTAGGACTGGCTTTCACATATCTAGCTGATCCATCCAGTACTTCTAGAAATTGTACAGGTTGGTCAGTGTGTGAGGGGTAGGGATTAGATGGGAAGAGCAGGTGATGAGGCTGTCCAGGGAATTGTACTGTCGCTCCAATAGCCCCCCTTTCTAGTTATTTTCCTGCAGTGGGCAGGGGCGTAGCTAGAGATTCTCCTTCCCTTGATATAATGTCGCCTTGGGCCTGCCACTAGAGTTGCCCCTAGGGATGTACTGATACCCAATACTAGCATCAGGCCCTCCTGTGACCTTGACAAGGGGTAAATATGGTCACAAGTTTTCATTTATATATTGGTGTTTCATTGAAATGTTTTTTAAAAAGCAGTATTTTGAACACCTTTAAATAATGGAATTGGTCAAATCTGGCTACCACTATTATTAAGAATAAAAGAATTCCCTCTGACATGCCATTGTATATTGGATGCAGTAAGTAAAGAGAGTCTCAGTTACAATAATGCCAGAAACTGATTCAGACTTTTATCCCCCGTGGTGCCATGCTTTAAAATATTTATTGACATTTAACTCTAGGTCTGCATTATATTATATATTATATATTTTTTGCCATGTTGCAGTATAAATGCTCATATGCTTGTTATTACAAAATATATCATCCAGTTTGCAGCTGACTTGTAATAAGAATATTATACTGGCTACATTATACAAGATTCAAAATTCTTTATTTGTCACATACATAGTTGTAACCAGTACAACATCCAGTGAAATGAACCCCTGACCGATCCAAAGATTCTGCAAACAAGAGCCAAGAATTAGTCACAATTTACAAAATTTAACAATATATACATAGAATAGAGTACAAATAAAAATAAAAACCTAAGAGGAATTTTAGATTGCACTGTGAATAATTGCAAATGTGCGTATAACAGTTGACGGCAGGAGACAGCAGCATGTCCATGGTGCAATGCACATGGGTTGCATCTTCAGCACACATGGGTAAAGTGGAAAGTGGTGACAGATGAAATGATCTGTTGTGCAATATACAGTAAACAGAAATAGGAATAAGGAACAAGTTACTGATACCATTTCTGTTGCTTGACCAAGTTTATACTAGTCGTGACAGGTTCTGCCTAGCAGCTTCTGTGTGTGCGTGTTCTGGAGCAGGGCATAGCATCAGCACCCATGCTTGTATTATGATGCTGCATCGTGCTGCATTTAGTTTACCAGTTTGCATATGGGTGCATAACAGAATCAGGCTATTTCATTTCTTGCTTTGTGTATGTATGGGGCTGTATTCGTGAAGATCTAGTTCCAAACTGTTTATAACAGCTAAAGGGGGGTGTGATTATATATACAGGCTGATTTGAAGTAGATTTTATGTATGATGACTGGTCCTCATCTTTCATGGCCTGATTGACATTTCTCACAGCACTAGATGTAATCCACTTTGAGTCAGCAATTTTAGCAGTTTCTGTGGATCTGGGATCTTGTTTAATTTCATTTTAAATCTTATGTTCATAAAACATCAGGTAGTCTTGCCATCTTTGTAGATTTTAATATGTAAGAACTAAAAAACTATGTCTTTTCAAAACGTACACGTCAGCAATATGCACCAACGAGAAAATTAAGGTTTTTTTTTCTGATGCTTGATTTCTCTTGGTTTTTTGCTCCAAAACTTTTTGTGGAAACTGGTGTTGTTCCCTAAAATATAAGCCATTTTTTCAGTTTTGTATGTTTTATTTTTTTGCTCTTTTTTCTAACCAGTTATATGACAGCAGATTTTACGTGTGCATTGATGCAGGACTCAAGCTGTACTTGCTTTGCTGCACAGGACATGTTATATGCAGATATGTCACCTCCAAATAGGTCAGGAGAGAGATTAGGATAATTGGCTGCTTACTGTGCTCTGGAGGTAAACAGGGCCGTCAAGCTGATTACCTTGCTATGCTGGGCTTATGCAGCTTAAAAGAAGCATCTGCCTTCCCATCAGCCCTTGGGGCTGCCATGTGATATAGGAGGTATACCCACATTTAGGAGTGTAGCTTCATTACTGTATGCTTGTGTATTTCTTGAGAGAAGTGGCCTTTACTTTTTAAAAGGCAGGTCATTCTTTTGTTGACTACCGTGAATTTGGTAAAGTTCATCAGCAAATTATCACCGGCAAAGCAGCCCCAGACCATGTAGAAAAAACATTCACCATTTCTGCACCTTATAAATACATGACAGTTGGACCCAATACTTCACATTTTGTGGACTAAAAAAAACAACAGGAGTTCAAAAGATTCACCATCAATAGACAAATGTTTTAGAGTTAAAATGATATGTTAATGTTAATTATTTCAAATATAAATTTCAAATTTCATATTTTTGGCTGGTGTGGTATATGTATATGTAATGTTCAGTTCTGATGCTCAAGAACATGAACATGGCATCCTCAGGGGGCAGTGGTGGCTTAAGGGTTAGGGAAGTACCCTTGTAATTGAAAGATTGCAGGTTGAGCAAGGTACTGCCCCCAAGCACTGCTCCCTGGGTGCTGAATTACCTGCTACGTCACGGTGTCACATATGGGTTAAATGCAGAGGACACGTTTCGTTGTTGTGCACTGTGTGCTGTGGTGTGTCAAGAATGATCACTAAATTCTAATCCCTTTTTAATGAAGGTGTTTTGCTTTATGTTCCCTGTAATTATGTATATATGTTTATGCACATAATTACATAATTATATTAATATATATTAATAATTTATCCTCCTCCACTACTGTTTTATTTCATTTATAACCTATGCATTTTCAAGTCTCCCCATCTGTCTCTCTCTGGCTTCCTTTTTCCAGCTCTTATGCCGATAGGGATAGCCCCCCCTCCCCTGCTTTTCTGATCTGTTGGCATGTTCCGAATCACCGGGCATGCTCAGTGCGAGCAGTGATGCTGTTGCTATAGAGCCACGGGCTTGTGGGAGCGGCCCAGCTCCCCATCCGCAGGAATAAAGAAAGCGGCGAGACTGTTTGGACAGCGAGAGGAGAGCATCTCGATTACCCTGGTATGTGTGCCTGAGCGTGTGTTTGTGCGTGCGGGCGGACACATGTCTGTGATCCAGGCCGCCGTGCAGCAGAATGCGCATTTCCTCTGCAGTGCTCCCGGCTGCTGTGCAGAGGCAGACTGACTAAGCTAGAAAGGCCTGACGCACAGGCGCAGACTTCGTGCAACTGTAGAATCGTGTCTCAGCTCACCTGGAGTGCTCCGGACAAAGAGGGTTCTCGGTAATAGTAGGCCGAGACGATGGGGTCCTGTGTTGGAGGGGGAGGGTGACAGCTTCGTTGTTCCTTCTCCTACGCATCGCTCCCCCCTCCCCCATACGCCCCTGGCTTTGTGAGCGTTTTAACAGGCTGGTGGAGGGAGGTGCCTCTGGATTCATGGAAGGGATGTTATTTTCACAGTATAGGTCAGCCGTGAAAAGCTGGCACTGAAATGTGAGAAGAATTAGAATTAGAATCTAGAATTAGATTTAGAACTGAATACTGTTGTGGGTGTCTCGGGCTGATGCTCTTGTCTGAAGATGGTTAGTGTTTCCTGAGCACCTGTGCTGTTTCTGCGCTGGAGGATCCACGTGTCAGCGAACTCCAGGGGTATCGCATGATTGATGGACCCTTTTTTGTAACCACGTCCAAAAGCCTAAATTAGCGGTGACTTGTGTCAGGATTCACTGCAATGTGACTGTATGGTGTGGCTCCTTATCTGAGTCCCAGCTGTGTGGGTTAAGGCGTATTGCATCATGTTTCTTGGCAAGTTCACTGTACCATTAGACAGGGAGGAGCTTTTTCTGTCTGGATATTGTGGTTTGTTTGTTTTGTCTGTAATGTGTGGGCAAAAACAAGCTTTGCTTGGTGTACTTATAGTATGCTTCCTATAGTGTTCTCCTGTAGAAGGGGTGATTGTCTTTTTAGGTGATATCTACATTATTAAGCATTCTTTGTTGTATGAGATCACCCTGCATGTAAAGTTGTTGTTTCTAGACCTTCAGACTAAATTTCGAAAATATGATGCATTAACATTGCAGTAGTGTTCTTCTAGTCAGACCTTTCAAAGCCATGTGTCTGAGTTCTGTATCCAGCCACCCCTGGGATAATCTTACCTCTTTCATCCATCTTCTTACTGCTTATTTTGTGCAGGGTCATGGGGCTGCAGAAGGCACAGCCTGGATGGCCAGTTTAGAGATGCGACTTAGCTGAACCAGTCTTTGGACTGGAGGAAGAAACACATGTTACACAGGGAAAACATGCACATTCCACACAAGCAGGAAGGGCCAAAACATGCATCAGCCAAAACATTATGACCACCCCCTTGAGATGGTGAGTAATGTTGACTCTCTCAATTATGTCAAGGTCTGGGATACATTAGACGGCATTCGGTACTCATAGCTCATAGACATGTTGATTGCAGACGAAATGGGCAGGGGTAAAGATTTGACTGCATTGACAATCAGGCTGCCGGGATTAGTCGAAGTAGTTGATGACATTGACACTGATAATGCATTGACATCAGCATTTAAAATGGATGCATCATTTATCATTTTGTTTTAATGAAATGGCTTTTTTTGATTTCTTAAAACACTTCATTATAACATGGCTTTGAAAGGTTTGACTCAAAGAATACTATCCATCCATACATCCATCATCTACCGCTCATCCGAGGTTGGGTCGCGGGGGCAGCAGTCTCAGCAGGGAAACCAAGACTTCCCTCTCCCCGGCCACTTCATACAGCTCCTCCGGGGGAATCCCGAGGCATTCCCAGGCCAGCCGAGAGAAATAGTCCCTCCAGCGTGTCCTGGGTCTTCCCCGGGGCCTCCTCCCAGTGGGACACCTCATCTGACTGATTGACCAAGCTCCTCATCCTATCTCTAAGGGAGAGCCCAGCCACCCTGTGCAGGAAACTCATTTCGGCCGCTTGTATTCGCGACCTCTTTCTTTCGGTCATTACCCAAAGCTCATGACCATAGGTGAGGGTAGGAACGTAGATCGACTGGTAAATCAAGAGCTTCGCCTTTTGGTTCAGCTCTTTCTTCACCATGACAGACTGATGCAGCGCCCGCATCACTGCTGACGCTGCACCGATCTGCCTGTCCATCTCCCGCTCCCCAAGACCCCGAGATACTTAAACTCCTCCACTTGGGGGAGGACCCCCTCCACGACCCGGAGAGAGCATTCTACACTCTCTGAAATGAAAACAGACACCAAATAAAACAAATATTAATGAACTGAAATAAAAATTAAAACTGTATTTACCAAAAGGGTGTTGGAATTTAAACTGCAAAAAGTATGCTTACCAGCATACCACCAACATCTTTTTGCCTTGCTCAACAACAATATCTTTTTTTAAAAGATGTGCCTATCCTGGGCTGTCCTGTTCTTCACTGCGAGTTCAGTGCTTATCGCTTCCAAAGCAGTCGCATGTCGCTTGAATATAATTCAAGTAAAAGAAATACCTGGTTTTATAAGGCCTTAAGTAAACAAGCAACAGGTCCTTTTAAATCTACTCAAGACAGCACTGCAACAATAAGGAAAACTGAGTCACATATCTTATTTTTGTTCAGAAAAAATGGTGAAACTTGACGCGCTTGCCATGCAAATTAGTGGAATAACTTTTTTATTCTGTGGAAAATGAAAGATCAATGTATGGGGCAGATTCCTTAATGAATTATAAACATTAAAAGTCATTATTTGTCTCAGAAATGTAGCAAAGTAATAGTAAAAGTCTTAAAATACTCAAGTCAAATCCAGAATATGCCTACTTACTGTATGTACTTATGTAGTGAAGTATTTGTACTTTACACCTCTGCATTAGCTTTTTTTCAGGCAGCCTTCTCTTGGTCTTCAACAAAGAAACTCTTGTTCCTTAACCATTTTTGGATTCTCTTTGAAAGTGGGAGCTTGGAAGTGAGGCTGTTATTTGACAGGTGTCACTAAACAAGAAAAATGTTTGCAAATCCATTGTGGTTTTTGAATTATTTGCCATCTCCATTTTTGTAAATAGTGTCAAACATAAAATGGGCACATGTTTATTGTATATTATAACCCTACCCTAATAAATATATATATATATTTTTATGTCGGCTGGTGTGGTAATATTCTTTTATTATTAAAAGCTGAAAATTGGTTAATTATGTTGTTTTCTTTCTCTTTTTCAGATGGTTCTCTTGGGATGCGGTGATTCTACTATAAGCACTATAGTCTGCTGTCTGTTTTCTCCGGGGCCTCATAGTCTGGGTCCTGGTGTTGGCTGTCTAAATTAAAGCCTGTATTGGATCAGCACATTCATTTTGACTGCCTGCGTGCACTGCCCCAGTCCCAGGATAGACAATGGACAGCCCCCCCAAGCTATCGGGGGAGACACTTATTGTGCATCACCTCCCCCTGGTGCATTGCCAGGTCCAGGGGCGCCAGTGCTGCAGTCCAGGTGGGAACACCAACCCTTTTGGCTCTCCCGAGCATCTGGGTCTCACCCGCACCACCTCACTTCCCGAGCGGGATGTGCTCCACCGGGAAGCACTGGTGTATAGCAGCCTGATCCAGACATCCAGCAGCAGTAGCTCCAGTTGTGCGGGAGGGTGCGGGGGAGGAGGTAAGAGGAGTGGCGGTGGCCGCGGTGGGAGCATTGTCAGTGACTCTTCCTCCTTCACCTCCAATGCTTCTGAGGAGTTGCCCCGGCCCCGCCCCCACCCCCGAGGTAAGGGCAATCCGTTGCGACACAATCCCTTTCTCCTTGATGCCGAGGATGAGGAAGATGCAGAAGAAGATGAAGGAGATGACGGGGACGACCTGAGTGGCTACCTGGAGGACTGCTCTTTCCATCTACATAACAGTTCCAGCGACGGCCTGGACAATGGCATGGAGCCACTGCCTTTCCGGCTGCATGGGCCGGGCTACGCACGGGCGCCTCTCTCGGCTGGCACCTGGCCCTCAGACATGGGCCACCTGGGCCCAATGAAGGCCACCTCCCGCCTGGAGAGCCTTAACCTCTTTGGCCTGGACTGCCAACGCCGACATGGCAGCAGCGGCTCCACGCTCTCCATGGACTGCGGCGAGCAGGAGTGGGGTGAGGAGGAAGAGGAGGAAGACTTTGTCAAGCGCACGGTGCCCCCCCAGCGCTGCTGCTGCTGCAGCAGCGGTGGCGGCAGTGTCCCTGCGCTGATCTCGGAGAACCAGCCCAGTTACGCCAGCGACTCGTCCTGCAACAGCTCGGACGGCGTACTAGTGAGCTTCAGCGCCATGTACAACCGCATGAACAATGCGGTTCCCGCCAAACCGCTGAACCTGAACGCCTCAGCTGAACACTCCTGCGGCAGCTCGACTTCCGAGCCCAGTGGGGCTTTCTATCTGGATCTGCACGCTTCGCCGGCCGAACCCCAAGGCAGCAACCCCGCCCCCTGTGGCTGCCCTTCCCCCCCACCTGCCCTAGATGCCAATTGCAACTCATATCACCCGCCATGTGAGGCCCCTACCTCCGAGGCCTGTGACCTGACCTCGTGTCTGCAGAGCCGGGCACGGTTGGTCTTGGCCACACAGAACTACTACAAGCTGGTGACCTGTGACCTATCGTCTCAGTCCTCTCCTAGTCCCGCTGCTTCCTCCGTCACCAGCTGCTCTGAGGATCCTGGCAGGGCCAGTCCTACACAGCCCACAGAGTATTACCTGTTCAGGCAGCCTGCAGAGGACGGGCAGGTAGTGGAGGAGCAGCAGTCCCAGGTACATGATGGAACGTAAGGGGTGTGAAATCATACATGAAGGTCAGATATATGGTTGTCAGTAGGGCGTAGATTTGGGTGTGGATGGTAGGGACATGTCCCTACCAATGTTGTAGGAGCATTATTTGTGTTTAGGGGGGTGGGGGGTTCGGGGCTGATTTGGTCACTATCGGCGCTGAAACCAAACTTATGTCCTTGGTTCATCAGATACACAGATAACATTGGAGGTAATAATCCTGAGGGAATTCTTCATATATATTCTTTCTCATATCCAAAAAAAGTATAATTAATGCTGTCATTGCACCTGTGAATAATGCTTCAGATGTACCTATTACTCCGCCGAAATCGGCCCAGTTAACAGACTTATTAACAGATACGTACGTTCCTAAAGATTAAATAACATTCCATTGATTTGGTGCATGTTAGATTCCGAGGACTTTCATACTTTGTTGGTTTGAAAAATATTTTAATTGGTTTGTAAGAGATTATGAGAGACTAATTAGGCATTGGGAATATTCAGTAAACTTTATTTTTAATGTTTGATTTTGTCCAAATTAAATATGTTAATATGTTAAGGAGTGTTGCACAAACATTGGGTATTTTGCTCTGTTTCATGTTATTTGTATTCCATTTTTAATTAATAGAAATTGTGTGTGTGTGTGTGTGTGTGTGTATTCAGATGTGTTTCTCTTGGATTAAATAATAAATGTATAAGTCAAGTTATACATTTGTGCATGATTTGTGAATATATTTTCAAAATAGGAAAAAGTTAAATCTAACGTCTATTTTTGTAGTTTTTATGGGACATAAAAATAATCATTAAAAGTGGCCCCTGCTGACATGGTGAAGCTTGCATATGGCGCTCCATAGAAAGTTACTGTATGTCCCAGGTCTCAGGCCTCTGCAGCTAACGTAACAGATGTAATTGGTAATTGTCCTAATGTGCTGATTGGTCAACATTAGACTTTCCTGTTTGCCCATTGATTGTGTTTGTTTGCCAGTGTGAGGAGGAACCAGATGAGACCAAGCAGCCAGAAGAGGCCATGATAGAAGGCCAGGTGTATGTCAACGTGTCCCCCCCGCTGGCTGGTCGTGTGGGCCGCCCCCGCTCCCGCAGCTATGACCAGGACCTGGATCTGACACGGGCGTCCGGTGCCCGCCTCGCCTCCCTGGAGCGCATGCTGAGCTGCCCCGTCCGCCTCAGTGAGGGAGCCTTGCCAACCTCGCCCCCGGTACCCCCTCGCGTCACCTCCTTTGCCGAAATAGCCCGCAGCAAGAGGAGGAGCGGGGCTGCAGCCAGTGGCAGTTCCCCCTTCCTGAAATCCAGCACCGAGGCCTCTTCTGCTAATTCCCAGTCCTCCCTGGAGTTCTCCCCAATCCCAGAGCTGCCCCAGTTGGGAAAGAGCCGGAGCCTCCCTCCGCTGCCATTCAGCTACTGCTGCAGCCAGAGTGGCCACGACGCGGCACTGCACACGCGCTGCCAGCTGAGCGACGTGGACTGGAGCGGCAGTGAGGCTCGCTCCAAGGCTGAAGGTGAGGAGAAGCTGTCACCCCAGTCTCCTGTCCTTGGTATCAATGGACAGTGGCTCTGTCCTTTACATTTGCGTTTCCATATGGTGGGCTCGAATTTTAGTCTCTTTCACTGGTATGGCAAAGAAGGGTATCGACCAAACTGGGGAATATCCAGTTTTGCAAAGAATACAGTATAAACATGTGAGCCAAGGTCCTGTGTACATGTCAGCTTCTGACCACCCAGACTTGTTCGATGTGTGTATTTTCATTAAGTTTTTAAATTCTCAATCTAAGCAGCTTGTCATAGGATAAATAATTAGATTTTTTGTCATTCTTCTGTGGGGAGGGAGGGGAACGAGGGACAAAAATACCAGCTGTGAATAGGATGTTTACTTATTTTGTAAATACTTGTTAGGGACCTAGAATAAGGGTTTTTTAATGGGGAGGCAGACTATTGAGGAATGAAAATGTATGTATATGAGCCATGATAATGGCTGCTGAATCAGGAACTGATATTAACTGTGTCACTGATATTGCAGCTGGGCACAAAGCCATTTCAGGGAGATCAGCAAACTGAGTCATCAGGTCGACTTCCCCGCAGTCATGAAAAAATGTGATCTTTGGAGAGCTTCGGGCTTGTTCTGCATTCACTCGCGCTGATTACGTTTGTACAGACCCTACATACCTTACTGCTATACCATTTAATAAGTTAAAGTGTCCATCTATTTTAATTAAACTGAAACCGTACGAGTGTCTGCTGGACCCTTAACATAGATCCTGATTTATGTTCACGCTGGCTCTCCCACTGCTGGTGGCTTCTGTGAGCTCTGTGTTCTTTTGGAGTTTTATAAATGATTGTTGCTTTTTAGTTTTATACTGTACCAGAGCTCTGCCTAATTGTCGAATCTGAATTGTGTTGATTGATTTTACATAAACGTACATGTAGTGCCAACAAAGCAGTGAACAGCAGTAAATCAATGTGCGATTATAATCTTTAATTTTAAAGCAGTGCTACTTAACGGCAAAGGTAAAACAAAGAAACTCCTGCAGGGCACTTAGACAACAACAGTGCTACAGGCTGAGGACCAGGACCCGTGGTCAGTGATTCAATACCAGAATGATTTACTGATTGATGCACTTGTAGCCCAGTCCTGTTTAACCTGCCTGAACAAGATGGTGCGCAAGTCCGGTTTGAGAATTCAGAGATATTTCTGTATGCAAGGGACAAGGCCGAAAACTAGTATTGGACAGCCGTAATCTTCA
>JAODKC010000117.1:27396489-27414485 GCA_026777985.1 Mormyrops attenuatus | reverse complement strand
TATATATACACACACACACACACACACACACACACACATATACAGCCACTGTTTTGCTTTTAGTTTTTAGTTGTTATACACACACACACATTTGTATCTCTTTGCCTCCACAACCATATGTTTAAAACATATATTGCATGACTTGGAGTGCATTAACCCTTACATATGTAATTTTCTTATATTTAAAATTATGTATTGGGGATAAATTTAAAGATTTGTTTATTAATTATGTTGTTATTATTAATTTTTGGATATGAGAAATAATGCATATGCGGAATTCCCTCAGGCTTTGTACCTTCAAAGTGACGTAGCTAAATATGTCATTTTGTATAATAATGGCTTGCTCTGTTAACCTGTTCAGGGGGCTCCTCTTCCACAGATGTCATACGCTACAGTAAAGACCAGCGCCCTACCACGCTGCCTATCCAGCCCTTCACACTGCAGCAGCAGCTGGGGAAGCCACAGGTCAAGCCACTGCGCCCCCTGCTGGGCGACTACGTCAGCCATGTATATGGGAGGAGGGCCCCTGATGCGGCCCGCCCATCCCCGCTGGGCAGCCACTCACCCGTGCGCCAGCAGGGAGTTCCCAGCTCCGGTTCCTGCTCCACCTGCAGCCCCAGTAGTCCACAGCGACCCCCCCGCAGCCTCTCTTGTCCCTTGTCAGCTGGTCTGCTGCCCCTGCCTCGCTCTTCCCCTGGCCACGCCCACAGTCCCCATGATACCCATGGCTCTGCCCCACCAGAACCCCGAGTTAAGGTGTCTTTGCCTCCCACTCCACCTCCGCCCCCGTCGGACTTGTCTATAGTGACGAATCACTGCCTGCACCTTCCTTCACTGCCCACACTGCAGAGCCCTGCTCTGGGGTCCCAGGCACACCCAGAGCCTGTCCATCGGTGTGGAAGCAGGGATGTCTCATTGGCCAACTGTGCTGGACCCCGGCTGCCTAACGGTAGGCTTTTAAAAGCCTGATTGCATGATCAGAAACATCATGCATGTGATTGTTTTTTTTGTTCTTAGGGCTGGGCGATATGCAAAATAATTTATCATGGTCATTTATTTAATATCAAACAATACTGATAATTTGCTCAATATAATTCAAGTCATTATTTCTTTGCTTCAATGCTCCATTTTTTGCTTCAAATTTTCTTTGAATTGATCTTAAACAGATTCAGAACAGGGAAAACATTTTTTTTTGTGTCGTAGGGCATAATACTACAAAACGGCAATAGCACATTTTGTTGATAGTTTCTTTTCCTCTGACTGCCTTGCTGTTCATTCCAGGGAATGGGTTTCACTAGGGCTGGGCCATATGCCCTAAATACAAATTTCATTGAATACATTTACAGCATTTAACGGAAGCTCTTATCCAGAGTGACTTACATTTTTCTCTAAATTCAGACAGTCCCCCTGGAGCAAGGTGGCGTTAAGGGTCTTGCTCAGTGATCCAATGATGGTAGTGCCAGAGGTGGGACTCGAACCTAAGATATATTATATTTTAAGGGATTTTCACAGTATTGGTATTTATCACAATATTCTAAAATTCATATATAGAAAACAGTAAAATATGCTGGTGGTTTTGAGTTTTTCTGGTTATGATGACCAGTTGGTTTTAATAATAGTTATTGAGCATGTGACAGGTAGAATGATACATTATGCCAGCAACAGACTCGTACCTTGATGGGATTTGTATAAAAATGGTGCATTATAACTGTTATTTATGCAAAAAAAACATGTTTAGACTAGGGCTGCTCTATATCACATCGCAATTTAATCACGATATGTGTACATGTATAATAATCACCAGGACTTTAGATGATGGGCGTAAAAATTTGTCAGGCCCACTGAATTTGTTGTATCCTCGTGTTTATTAAATTTGGCTAGTTTAGCACGCCACATGGTACTGTTTTGGAAAATCATGGAAGCTATTGAAGTGGCACTGAAGTGGCAGTGAAGAAAGGGACAGCTCAGTAGCCACAACATCGTTTAAAAGAGGAGATATTCTAGATAGATTAGGTAAAAAGACATCGGTGGTGTGGCAGTACTTTTTGCAGTTTAAAGTTCAAAACATTTATCAAAGACAATGATATGCCGGATTTATACGATGACTAGCTTTTGGGTGTCACAATACGCTTTGTGAGCATAAGTAAACACCCAAGTATAGTACCGAAAAGCCAGCATCTGAAATTTTTACGCCCATAATCTAAAGCCTTGTAATCATATTGCGTTTGTTGGTACAAATTTTTGACTGTTGACACAAGAAGTTCTAGTTAATTTTGGGTAAATTTCATCTCCTTTTTTGTTTTATAGATAGCGCAATATTAACCACAGACATTTCAAATAATTGTAGTGCGATATCATGCAACCCTAGTATAAGCTATATTACGATTCTCACATTATTCAAATTGATGACTATGAATTTTCATAATCACAGTATGTTTTACCAATATGCTGCCCAGCCCTATTTATCTCTTAACATTCAGAGGTGTTTGAGAAGGTCCCTTTGTTTCCCCTGTGTTTTTTTCCTTTTAAACCTACCGTCTATTTCTTTGCTTCTTGTACATCTGATAATAATACAGTGGAACACTCGGTTCTCAAATGTGTCACATCTTGCATAATTCAGTTCTCGACCATATTGTTCGGTAAAAAAATGTCTCGGTTCTCGAACATATTTTCGGTTCCTGACCAACCACCCCTTTCGTGTTAAGAACTGTCTGGCAAAGCATGTCTCTTTATGCATAAACAAAGGAGAGAATGCGTACGTATGAGTCAGTCTACCGCTAAGGCTCACTTAGTGAACATCTCTGCCAGTGTGCAGTGAATATTCTCGTGTTTTGTTTGCTTTCGTTGGTCTTATTTTACTTTTAAATAAGCCGTCATGGGTCCTTAGAAGGTTAGTGATAGCAGCAAACCAAAAAGGAAAGTTGTGAGAACCACAATAGAGATTAAAAGGAAATTATGATAGAGGTGCTCGTGTCTCTGATCTCACTACAGAGTTTGGAATGGCAAAATCATTTTTTCATTTATTTCATGTTTGTATTGGTTTTAAAGTTTTTATCTATGGTTTTAACATTAGGTATGTATTAATACAAGTTTAAACAGGCAATCATTTAGAGGTCTGGAACGAATGAATCCAATTAACATTACTTCCTATGGGAAAAATTGATTTAGTTTTTGACCTAGTTGATATCGTTTTCAAATCTCTAACGGATTAAGTTGAAGAACTGAGGTCCCACTGTATGTCCACTCTGTCTCTCCTCATTGTATACATTTTATTGAGCATGATTTGAAACGATAGGCAATAAATTTGAGCTATTCATAATTTGAGGATTGTATATTAAATTGAAAGGTGAGTTTTATCGGTGCATATCTATATTATCTATATAAAATACTTGTCCCGTTCTGCTCTCTTCTAACCCGTCTCTGTATGTCCCTCTGTCTGCTTTCCTTGCCATGTCCTGTGTCCCTCCCTCTGTACGCCCCCCCTGATGGGGTGTCTATCTTCCCCACCTTCTCTGTCTACCATTGCCACAATGTGGTTCCCGCTTCTCCTCACGGTCCTTTCCACGCCAGCCCACCATCTGTCCCCACAGGCCCTGAAGTGGAGGGAGTACCGTCGTAAGAACCCCTTGGGGGGGGAGAGGGCTGGCCCCACCCTATCCGGCAGCCTAGATGCCCGGCGGGGCCGCGGCAACCTCCCTCGCCGCAACGTGTTTGATTTCCCAACGGCCTCTAGCCACACTCAAGCCCGATCTAATGGTGCTGATTGTCAGCCTGTGGGGGGGGGGGCAGAGGGACATTTCTGTCTTCTTTGTGTCTCCACAGTGTGATTGGCTTGTGTGTGTGTGTGTGTGTAGCTTTGCCTTAGATGAATCATTGGTTTTAGAATTTATTACAAAAGAGGTGATGGTCAGAACGGATCTTTAATACTTCATCTGTAATTCAAATTTAATTAATCCTAATTAATAAGGAAATCCAGAAAAAGACTGGAGGTTTGTCATTGTTGGCACATTGTAGTCACCAGTCTTGACTGTCTCCCATAATAAAATATTTGTGGTGCCCATCAACATTACCATGCTATATATTCCACTAAAGTATTTGTCTGTGTATGTGTGTATGCAAGTGTCTTATGGTCTGTGTATGTACCCTTAGGCCAGTCTATGAAACAGCACTATTACGGCGACTTCTTCCCCGACTATTTCTCCCTGACGGAGAAGCCCCCAGAGGAGTTCTGTCTATCACCTGACGCCACCTCAGAGTCCATCTCCATCGACCTGCTGCAGAAAAAAGGTGAGATGCCGATCAAGATTGCTGCCCACAGCTCTAAATAACGGTATAATGCTGTAGAACCAGCCTGATGCGTAAGATGATAGACAGGACAGTCAGGAATTCTTATGGATTTTAACATTTTGCAAATAGCTGTCACTTAGCTAAATGAAAGTGACAATGTATTACTTTGGCCTTTCTTGGTTTTTAAAATACCTGCAGTACTGTGCGAAATTCTTAAGTTGGGTACATATTAAACCATCTGCCAAAAGCTAGCACCAAACCAAGGCGGATGAACAATTGGCTCCCATCCGCTCCCATTATTGGTAAAATATGCATTGAAACACACAGGCATGACCAGAGTTGTTGGTTAACGTGTAGCCCAGTCCGAGAACCCAATTTCAACAACTAACTTTGATGCAGCACACACCGGCTTGACATGCAGGTACCGATTCTCCGTGACAGTCCGATGGCTTCTGGGGCCAAAAATTGGTTTGGTGTGTTCCAGGCTTTAGACAGTCAAAAGAAAAAGGTTTAAAGTTGTTGTATTCCCTGGTAAGCTTGGGCAGTATGACAGTATTACAATATACCCCAGAATTTAGAAATCCAGAAGGTATTATTTTTAGTACACTGAAAAATACAGATGCTCTTCTTTTAATTAAAGTGAATCATAGATGCTGCATGGAGACGATGTACTGAAGTGCACAACATGTACCATCAGAGGTCATTCCGTTCGTTGTACAATGAGGATATTTGTGAACATAGAAGTTGCAACTGTTTTCTTTTTTTTAACAAAATACACATCTAAAATGACCTTATTACAAGAGGGAAGATTTATTTGGAAGTAGAAAAGAAATAATTTGCTTATGGTGACCATTTCTACAGTGATATTGCCCAAGTTCTTGGGTGTCTATATTCACAGTATTGTTAGTAGATTGAGTAACTACGTTTCTCATACGCTGCATGGTTACTTGGTGTGCGGTGGAGTGGAGCAGTGTCAGAAGATGAAGGGTGATCTTTTTAACTCTTCAACAAGGAGCTGTCTCCTGATTCCACACTGATGTGTGCATCTGACTCTGGAGCTTAAATTATCCTACATGAGTCAGGGTTTGTTTTTGTTTAGTTTTCTAAATACTGTCGTATACCAAATGTCTAGAAGTCCGAAATGGTGGCTGGAAAAAAATGGATATAGTCCAAGCCCTAGTACCGCAGAGACTGGGGAATATCATACTTTGAGTCTGAGTGGCCCAAAATTGAAACAGCACAGCACAGTCTTTGCAAAGAGAAGGATGGTTAGAGGAGTGTCCTTATGAACAAGATCACTTTATTTCTTATTATTACTGCATTTACTCAACTGAATCTTTGGTGGAACTTATCGCATCGGAAAAACATTACGTGGATGAAAATCTACATCTGAAAATGTCCACCTTTAAATCACTTCAAAATTGGAAAACTGAAACTGCAAGACAGAGGGAAGCTGGGAGCAGAAATTGAGCCTACAGCCACCATCATGTGATCACAGCCATCCGACATTTAAATGTATTCTGTGGAACTTTTTACAGCCTTCACAGGAAAACCGTACAGATCAGAGATTGTAAAACTGTGGTGTGTGAGATGAGTAAGTAGTCCCATAAGATTGTAATGGAGCTGAAAAATTTCTGTCACTTAGTGACGTCATAGTGCAATGCATTAGTCACCCGTTTGTGGTGATGCTGGTGTAAACAAACCTACTACACTGCCAGTCCTATAAATATAGTACAGCACATATGATTATGTACAGTTAATGGTGCTTTGTTTTGTTAGCGTTGATTTTTAGGCATGTAAAGAAAAACTTGAATGCCTGCTTGAAACTAGAATTGTTTCAATTTGAAAACCCAATCAGTGGGGTATAGTGTGGTTATGTTGATTTGAAATCCTCATCCCAGGTCAAACTTAAAAGATGATCAACCAAAAGCTGCAGCAAATTAATACAGTGGCTGCATCACTATTACTTTGCATTACTGTAATATTTTTTCATGTCCCCACATCCCTGACCAGGTTAAGCAGTTATAAGATGAATAGATAGATGGATTTGTCTATACGAAAGTCAACTTATCTAGAAAATTTTGCAGTACAAGATAGTAACTTTTTTTAAAAAGAAGAAAAGTAACATTTTACTTAAAGCCATGTTTTTAGTAATTTATAAACAACATTCATAACGCATTATACTGCATTCATAAAGCATTATAAACATGGCTGTACATATTTATTGGGGCCGATTCACATTTTTTCAGTTCAGATCCAATTCCGATACAAGAGCTTGGTCATCACCCTATTATCTGATGTTCTTACGCTCCTCCTACAGCGAAGGACATCACAACAGGCGGAAGTCACTACCCTCACACTCACTGAGCAGCAAATAACCGAGTGGCAGCATTAGCGGTCAATTTGTGTGTCGCAAGAAACACATCTAAAACATACAGTTGTTAAAACATACAGTTGAACATTCGAAATTATTTATGTATTGTACTGTAGGCAGTGTGTCTACATGCATATATGGTATCTTCTGAGAGTCAATAGTTACACTATGAAGTGTATTTTTATAGATTGCCATTAATTAAGTGAACAAGGTTACAAAAAATGTTGGATAAGTATATTTGTGAAATTTCAGGTGTTGAAAAAGAACTGCTTTAATTAACACTCGAAAAAGGTGATTCTTACAAAGTGTTTTGAACATGATGGTTAATGGTTTGATTTGGATTGAGTGGTCTGCCCTTAACCATATTTTCCCATAAGTCCTGTTATTTTATTTGCATAATTTTGCATAATGTGAGGTTTTAAAAGAACACATCTGTCATGTTATAACAAAAATGCCTGTAATTAAATGGGTTAAACATCATATGAAAATTGTATGAAAATAGTAAATCTAATGGTATCACATGCAAATCTATAGTAAAGTATTTAGCATTAGCTAGGTGTGATACACTGCAGCATTTGTAATGATTAATGTGCGGATGGTCACAGGCAGATCCACAGCACCGCCCTTCCCTACCCTGAGTCTTGCCTCCCAACGTGACCTACTTTTATCTCTCCTTGCCTCTGATTGGCTGGCATCATGATAGCTATCTCTTGGGAATCAGCAGACTCTCAGTGCCTGTGCATGTACTGAATCCACACTCAGTAGTATGTAGTGTAGGGCTTTATTATTTCTGTCCTTTCTTTTTTAGGTATTGTTTTTATTGTATTTTCCTGTCATAGTACCAACAGCTTTTCAGTTTGTGCCCTTCAGAAACCACTGCTTCACAACACGTCCAGAAAGATTATTTAATTGGGTGACATTGATGTGTTCCCATCCAGTGTCTCTGTGCACATGTTTTCATGTGATTGTATTTGGGGAATATGCCTAAAAGAGCAAGGACACACGTCAATTTTCAAAGTGAGGAAAAGACAGACTTGTACTGCCTTTGTGTTCAATAGATGATCAGATCAGATTATAATAATCCAGTTTTGCTGGGAGACTCTGTATCTTGGGTATGGGTTTGGTTATTTACCAAAGAAATAAGCCTCTTTTGAATCTTCTGCCATTCAGGTCTGGTGAAAGCCATAAATACAGCTGTAGATCTGATAGTGGCTCACTTTGGCACCAGCCGTGACCCTGGAGTGAAGGTACAGTCCTCTGATGACCCTCTTTCTTTAAGCTCTGCTGGGTTAAAACAATAATAGTACCACTAATATGTTCAAATTTAGCTTAGCTATTAAGATTCCCATTGGTAATTTGGTCTTCAAGTCCTTTTCTAAGATTTATATGCTGCAGATTCCAGTGAATCTCATCAAAACTCATGGTTTTGAGTGTGTTTATTGGTTGACTTTTTCAGGTTTTTCAATAACACCTGCCTCCTTTATGTGTTGCTAGGCCAAACTAGGGAACAGTTCGGTCAGCCCCAATGTAGGTCACCTGATTCTGAAGTACCTATGTCCTGCCATCCGTGGCATCCTGCAAGATGGCCTGCGAGCCTATGTACTGGACCTGATCATCGGACAGCGACGAAATGTCCCCTGGAGTGTGGTGGAAGCCTCCACTCAGCCAGGTTACTGAAAAATAAGCGCTGACTGTGATTTGTATAAGTATCTATAGTGCAACACAGACTTATGGAAATTGTCCTCTAGTATTCATGACCACAACCCATATTGCTTCCTAGGACCCTCTACTCGTGTACTCCACAACCTGTTCTCCAAGGTGAGCCAGTACTCAGAGCTCACAAACCACAGCATGAGGTTCAACGCTTTCGTCTTTGGCTTACTCAAGTGAGTGTTTGTTCCTATTTTTTTTGTTTCAAATGCATGCAATGCACATACCAGTCTATTTTGAAATTCCATTGCTTTTTTATACTTTATTGTGAGTCACTCCTCGCTAGTTATTTGAAACAGATTAGAGGCCTCTGCTGCTGTCTGTTGGAAAAGTCCATCTTCTGTCCGTTTAAAACTGAAATACAAATAATGTGGTGTATTATATTACGTTATGTAGGGATAATCTTAGTTTGACATAGTCAGTGTTATTTGAATGCTGCTAGATACATGTTCTGTATGTTTCAGCTTGCGATCTTTGGAATTTTGGTTCAACCATCTGTATACCCATGAAGGTAAGAAGGTTAAGATGATATTTGAGGTATACACTTGCTTTATGCTGATGTGTGTGCTGAGTCCTTATCCTCTCATCCAATCTCCAGATATTGTGGCTGCACACTACCACCCCTGGGGATTCCTGCTTCTTTCTCAGGCTACCTGCCATCCACTTTTCGAAGAGTTGCTACTTCTGCTCCAACCACTATCTCTACTACCCTTTGATCTGGACCTGCTTTTTGAGCCACGCCTGCTTCGGAAGGGCCAGGAGCACCAGCGCAACAAGAAAGAGCTGTGCTCCACGGGCCAAGGCTTGGATGGCTCCATGCGCTCTACTTTCCAACTCATGCGAGGCTTGGGGCTGGAATCAAAGTCTGAAGTATTGGACACCGGGCTCAAGGAGAGGGTAGGATTATGGAATAAAGAGGCTTGGTTTATAATGGAAGGAGCAAGGTCAAGGAAAGATGGCACAGTGCAGAGGAAAGAAGCAGTTGGGCGGTCTCAAGAGGGCATCGAGAGCAATAGGATAGAGCTTGAAGCCAAGGATCGAAGAAGGACCGAAGGAGAACAGAAACTGCCGAAGAGGGGAGCAGATCTTTGGGGAGATAGCAGGGAAGGTGCACCTTGGGGTGCACTGAGAGCTACTGGGGTTGGCAGAGAGGAAGTCAAGCGAGAGGGTGAGACAGAGAGAGAACCTCAGCTCATTGGTGGGGCAAAGCCACGCGACCGACAAGCAGGTTGGTGGTACCAGCTAATGCAGAGCTCACAGGTGTACATTGACAATTCTACCGAGGGATCGAAATTTGTCAAGTGGGAAAAAAGAAAGAAACCCGCAGGGGAGTGTCAGGGAGCCAGGGGGGTGGAGGATCTAGGGTTACGCCAGCAGAGCCAGCCACCACCACTCAGAGAAGGTGTGGTGGAAGGTGCCGAGGCGATTCAGGAGAAGGATACTCCAAAAGCCAGCAGTGATTCCCACTCCAAGGCCAAAGGAAAGCCCTTCTGGATGGGGAGCCCGCCTGAGTCTGTGCTGAATGAGTTGAAGAAAAGTGAAGAGAAGGAGCCCGAAGGACAACGAGGAGTAATGGGGGCCCAAGAGGAACCCCCACAAGGCATGCGCTGGGGCAGGCTGTTTGGAGCCACAGTTGCCTCCCCCAAACGAACTCATAACAACACACAACGCCATGTGGCCCGGTCTCAGAAGAACAGGTCAGGGATGTTTTAGAATGCATGCAGATTCCCAGTATTGGCTTATAAATTAAATTAATACTTCTTGCTTTCCTTTTAAATCCACTAGACTTCCATCTGAGTGGCTGAGTCTAGACAAATCAGTGTTGGACTTCATGGCACAGACGGTTGGGGCAGGAAAGAAGCTCCACCCTCCACCTCCTCCTCAGAAGCAAGTCGCAGCTGCATCACAGCAACTAGAAACACAGGCTTCGTGGCAGCCACCTCCACGGTAAATAAGCAGAAATGTTGAATTTTTGAACATGATGGATGTTGATTCATTTTCTATTATAGCATGTTTAGTGCCAACCAGGTGAATGACAGCAGTAAATCAATGTGCTGTTGTAGTATTTAATTCTATAGTATTTAATTACTTAATGGAATCTACTGGAATCACCAAGCGGTGGGGATGGGGAGTGATTCAGTGGTAACCCTAAATTAGTACACTATTTACTCTACAATAACTGCAACATCAGACTTGAAAACCTGAGGCTAAAAGCTGTATCACACTGAACGCAACATGAAAAAACTACACGAATTTGCGAAATTATTTGTATGTGAATTTGACGGATCAAACATTATCACACCGATCACAATGCAAAATTTTCTCAGCTGACTGAGAAAAGCCTGCATACCTAAAGAAACTCAAACTGGCAACAAGAACTACAAGTCAACAAATTGAACTTTACAATAAAGCTGAGCGATTTAGTCAAGCTACAGTTCAGTATTCGCTCTGTAGTACATTTAAAACATGATGGAGCTTTACCACGCACAAATCTCTTGGATGTGCCAGTGAATTTTAAATTAAGCATCTGTGGTTTGGCTTCTTGGATTGGTTGAGTGTTCACTAGTTTTGCGCTAAGCATTTGCAGACCCAAGACCCATTTATATAAATATAGTTTAATTCTAGGATTGAGGATGGAAAATCTGATCGTGGATCAGCATAGGAGCTTGCTGGTTTTAAAATGCTTAAAATGCATTTCCAACACTGCCTCGTGACCTTTTCTGAACTTGCCACGTCCCAAATCTGGGTCGCAATCCATGGGTTGAGAATCACTGGTGTAAAGTATATCCTTAATCACAATCTTTGGGATTTGCTTATCATGTTGTTCCAATTGCAATTTCGATTTGAAATCGATAAATTGTTCAGCCCGACTTTACAATGACCATTAAAGGTAAGAAAAGAAAGGATAAGAAAAATTAATATTGAAAATATGACACCAGCATCATCAATTACTTATTAACTACAGGAATAGAAAATATAAAGCTTATTATTTTTAACTGGATTTTTTTTTGGACATTGATGGTATACAGATAGGTCTATAAATCAAACAAAAATATAAAATATTAATAAATAGCCACAGTTTAATCCAAAAGCCATATTATAAAACCTTAACAAAAGGGAAAATCCCAACATAAATGTAAGCAAACAGATCAGCTGCAACAAGTTAAATGCCCTAGTCAGTATCGATAATTATCACAGTATAATTGAAGTGATCGTTTCTTTACTTCAGTGCTTCAGTTTTTGCTTAACATCCTCTTAGGATACCCCTTAAACAGATTCAGGACTTGAAAAAATTGACATTGAATGATGAACCTGATTGACATTGATGGTACAGTTTCCACTCATCCGGTATTGAAAAATACAATACTGTGTCCTGATTTGAACCAAAACGGAATACGACTTCTCCAGTATTTCTTGATTTGCCCCCCTGCTCAAAAAATATAATCTTCGGGGGGACTGCCATATTTTTTCAGATTGATAGTGGAGGAACCAAATGTATGCTTAATCAGTTAACCTTGCTGTGCATTTGTTGAGCATAGGTTGCCCATACTTAAAAGACTACCATATGGTTAGAATCACATTAGTTTCTGTGATATGTGCTATCAAACAATGTTCCTTATCAACAGTGTATCGAAGTCTCTCGTTTTTTTTTTACCATTTAAATTGTATATGATGATTAGTCAATATATCATTTATATCACCCAGCCCTATTGTGAAATTAGTAACACCAATTAGCTCGGGTCAATGTATAGAAGGAATCCAATTGTAATCAGATTAACTTACACATTTCAAGTAATCCAAACAATTGCATTTTTAATCTTGAAATTTGGAATCCATACTTTTCTGAAGTAGCCTGATGTTAAGCCAGGGCTGCTTTGTGTGGTCAGAGGTACACAGTAATCTTTACCTTTGTGACTGGCAATGTGTACCGGTATACGAAATAATGTGCTAATCATGGGATGGCTTATGTATTATGTTTCAGATTTATGATTGTGGATACAGTTGGCACCAAGCCACCTTTTTTGTGGTCTCCTAGGGTAATGCAGAACCACCATCACCATATTGCCATAGACCCCGGGCACTTGAGCTTCGGCCGGGGGAATGTGCTGCGAGTAATGGCTTGTGCACAACCCGACTGGGATGACCACTCACCGGAGGATCACACTGACGCAGCACCCATCGTTTACGCTTCGCTGTCTGAGAAGCCCAGCGGCACACGCTGAGCTCCACCAGATGAGCGGAGGAGGAAGCAATGAAAAAGACATCCTCCACCAATATTGAACAACAGCTAGACACAGTTAACTTCTACAAGCACTTGGCTCTGGAGCAGATTCTACTGTTTGCACAAGGTTTTGGAGGAGTCTGCAGTAAGTTTAGGCAGTTCTGGGTCATCCAGAATAACACATGTTCATTCACACCCTCACACACACTTTCTCTTCATCTTGACTGCAACTGAATGAATGCCCTCAAAAGTATTCTATTTGGAGAGAGGTCTTTTTATATATATATATATATATATATATATATATATAGACCTGTCTGTGTCAGTATTTATGCTTTTTAAATGGTGTGATAAGGACTGGGTTTTTAAAAGCCTCTGGAGAAGTTTGTGATGCATTATGGAAATAGTAGTCTATTGATCAGATTTTCAGGATTTCCAAAATCTTTATTTTTTAAGCACAGAGACCAGGTTTATCTGGATGCCAGTTTGTATGAAAGTTGGATAAGGTACGGCTACAAAATCTACCCACCGTCAAATTGTTGTTGTTAATGCAACAAACATGGATTAGAATTGGTGGCTTTTGAAAAATGGAAATATTTCTGTAAAGTATTATATGCAAAATCTATTGAGTCATGCTCAATATATTTCAGTTTCCCAACAAATTTTAAGAACAATAAATGTCCAGAGTGAGTAGTCGTTCTTCCAGATGTGTTTTTGCATCAATGAGCCAAAGTTTTTTGATGCACTTTCAGTCAACCTCATTCACTTTAAAATAAGGTTCACTTTGATGGAACAGAGGATCTGCATTTTCATAATTGTGTTGCATTAAGGAAAAGGTATGAACTGAAACAATGAGTAAAAATGGAATCATAGACCAGATATGCGTCTCCAGTCAATCACGGCGTAACTAAGCCTTTGGCCAATTACGGCCAAAACAGATCAGCATGGCTCTCTTTTTGAACAGGCATACCTTTCCCCTGCAGTTGTGCTGCTGTATGTTTTAGTGACACAGCCTGGTGTGAAAAACATGTATTTGTTTTTCTGTTTGTGTTCCATAAACCAGTTCATTTCTCTGAAGGAGATGCTTCTGTTGCAGAAGGTGTATCACTTTCCACTAGAAGTATCTTTGTAAAACATGGGGTTTTGATGGCCTCTCAGCTAGAATTAAAACTCCAGATAGATAAACAGCTGCTTACTCCCTTTCTGTCCTCTATCTCTTGTTCCTCGGAAGGACAACACAAAACTTTCAGAAAGGGATGAATTTGTCTGCATGTCTCCCAAAACAAATGCTCTGCTTCAATTGTCCAAAACTTTTTTCTGGGATGTTCCTCTGCCTGACTTTCAGCACCACGATAACTCACCCCATAGTCTGCATTGCTGTGGGTACAAATGGAAACAAAGAAGACGACGTGTGTCCTATTTGTCGCATTGCATTTATTTATTGACTAACACAGTAACTGTTCATAATGATGTAATGTGTCTGTTTAGCTGTAGCCAAGTTCACAGCATTGGTTAAAGATGCTAAAGGAAAGCATCGCGATATCCTGGTTGGGAATTTGAGACAATGCCATTAAGGCAACTTGTTGCACTCTTAGCGGGTCAGTTGCTATGCTTTAGGCCTCCATAGCTGTACAACTTTGTATCTGCATCATGAGCAGAATTAGGGAGAAAGTGGCTTATTTTGTATAAAATCTTCTGCTTCAATCATTATCTTCACTTGGCAGATTGTTGTGAAATGGGCCTTAAGGTTGGTAAGCTGATTAAGCAGAGTAAAGGTAAAATGATGAAAGCATTCAAGTATTTGTTTCTTTTGGAAGGAGAAATCATTTATTTTTGCAAATTTCGTCCAGTACATTTTTTCCTTTCATTTCAAGTAGAAAAATCTTCCTTTACTCTGTTCAGATCAGTTTAAAGCCTTATCAGATCATCTCTGAGAAGCGGGGGATATTTACTAATTTTGTTTATTCTGTCGGTATTGTAATTTATTTTAATGCTACTACTGTTGGTTGTACATTTTTTAAAATTTTTTTTGTAAAACTGTATATTTAATTGACAAAGCAGAAGGATATACTGTCTTTCTGCACTAATATTGTCTGTTGGTTTCTTATGCTTGTTTACATTTCTTTTTTATTTGCTCCCTGTAGTGGAGTGGTAATGGAGAATGTGGATTAAATGTCTAGTTTTGCTTCCAGTGACTTCATGCTGTATGGCTTATGAAGTTGCACTGGTTTGGTTGGATGTTGGAGCCCCGGGACATTTTTCCATCTTCATGTACATCCCCAGCAGAAATGACAGGCAGTTATTGAGCCAGTTGCATGGCTGCAACTGAGGCAGTGAGACAGATTCTGAGGAGTATGCAATGGTGCCTTTTAAAGAGAGAGATCGCCTCCTTGTGGCCAGAAATGCACTGCCTAGACCTGCTTCATACATCCTGTTGGCTCCTCAAATTGCTTGATGTTTAAGCTTAAGGAGAAATCTGTACATCCCATTTGTTATTTTTTTTAATCCTTATTCATATGTTACTACAACATGTTTACTTCTGCTTGTACTTATTCTCAAGTGGCACCGATGTTATTCCTTTTGTCAATGCTATGTATGTATGACATCAGTATAATATGGAAATTAAGAATTGAGTGAACACAACTAAAATAGGTATTCTGTGATTATTTTTATCTACTTCCCACTTGTCTCTTATTTCAGTTTGCGTTATAGAGGGCAAACCAATTATTAAGCTGAGTGAAGAAGTCTGAGAAGAAGTTGAGCTGTGACATGTATTTTCAAATAATAAACCATAAATCTAGGGGCGGCACGGTGGTGCAGTGGTTAGCACTGGTGCCTCACCTCTTGGACCAGCATTGGAGTCTCTACTCCAGTTCTGCATGTGTGGAGTTTGCATGATCTTCCTATGCTGGCAAGGGGGTTCCTGCAGGTTCTCCGGTTGCCCACCACAGTCCAAAAACAGGCTAAGGTGAGTTGGATTTGCCAAATTGTCAGGCGGTGTGAATGATGTGTGAGTGTCCACTGCAATGGGTTGGTGCCCCATCCTGGGTTATTCCCTGCTTTGTGCCCATAGCTTCTGGAACAGGCTCTGGACTCCTGCAAACCTGCATAGAACAAGTGGGTGTAGAAAATGGATGGATGAATGGAAACTGTAAAACAACACCAACAAAAAAAATGTATATCGTCAGTTCAATACATAAATACAAAGATCGATGATTTTTACATGTTCCATGTTATTTGTAAGATCTCAGATTTACATATTTCAATGACACTCCTGTTGAATCTATATTATGATGGCTAAAAAATGGATACTTCTGTTTTTGTAGATCAGCTTAAAACAGATCTTTATTTGTGATCTGCTATTTGGTTCCTCCAGTACATTCCTTTGAGCATCGTTTCGACACAAGGCATCTTTCTGGCTGAATTTGAACTTTCAACCTGTGGGAAATAGGAAAGGCATTCACAGAAGATGGGGAGGAATTGCTTTTTATAACCTTGAGCAAGATGTAGATAAATTTCAAGTAATTGGTGTGGATGACACTGGGCAAACATGCTGTGTACAAGAGCACGAGACACAGAGACATGGCCGGTATAACCTGCACATACTGGTAAGAAAGTTGAACTGTATCTGCCGTCTAAACATGGTAATGTCTAAAAGTTCATAACGTATCTACACACCTGCCAGAAACCTGATTACTGCAATAACTCAGGATGGTGCAACAAATAACATTTTATACCGGACAGACTTTGTTCCACATTCATACATACTAAAGCAGGACCCCCAAAATATACAGCCAGGACCATAAATATTTGGACAGAGACAAAGTTTTTCAATTTTTAACTTCTGTACATTATCACAATAAATTTTAAAAGAAACAAGGCAGATGCAGTTGAAGTGCAGACTTTCAGGTTTAATTCAGTGGGTAGAACAAAAACATTGAATAAAAATGTGGGGAACTGAAGTAATTTTTCTACACAATGCCCTCCTTTCAGGGGCTCATAAGTACTTCGAGAAATTAATATAACTGCAAATAAAACGTTCATTTCTAATACTTAGTTGAAAACCCTTTGCAGGCAGTGACTGCCTGAAGTCTTCAACTCATGGACATGACCAGACGCTGGGTTTCCTCCTTTTTAATGCTCTGCCAGGCCTTTACTGAAGCAGTTTTCAGTTGCTGTTTGTTTGAGGGTCTTTTTGTCTGTAGTTTTAGTCTTTAGCAAGTGAAATGCATGCTCAATGGTGTTGAGATCAGGTGCCTGACTTGGCCATTCGAGAATATTCCACTTCTTTGCTTTAAGTCCTGGGTTGCTTTTGCTGTGTGTTTTGGGTCATTGTCCATCTGTATTATGAAACGCCACCCAATCAATTTGGCTGCATTTGAGCAGACATGAGGTCTCTGAACATCTCAGCATTCATTTGGCTGCTTCCATCCTGTGTCACATCAAGAAACACTTAAGACCCAGTGCCACTGGCAGCCAAACACGCCCAAGCCTCCACCATGTTTTACAGATGATGCAGTGTTCTTTGGATCATAAGCTGTTCCAGCCCTCCTCTATACTTTTTTTCTTTTCATAATTCTGATACAGGTTGATCTTGGTTTCATCTGTCCAAAGAATGCTGTTCCAGAACTGTGCTGGCTATTTTAGATGTTTTTTTGCAAAGTCCAATCTAGCCTTTCTATTCTTAAGGTTTATGAGTGGCTTGCATCTTGCAGTGAACCCTCTGTATTTGCTTTCATGCAGTCCTCTCTTTATGGTAGACTTAGATATTGATATGCCTACCTCCTGGAGAATGTTGTTCACTTGGTTGGCTGTTACGAAGGGGTTTCTCTTCACCATGGAAATGACACTGCGATCATCCACCACTGTTGTCATCCGTGGACATCCAGGCCTTTTTGCGTTGCTGAGTTCACCAAAAGCGTTCTTTCTTTCTCAGGATGTACCAAACCGTGGATTTTGCCGCTCTTAATGTTGTGGCAATTTCTCAAATAGTTTTTTTTTGTTTTCGCAGCCTAAGGATGGTCTGTTTCACTTGCATACTGAGTTCCTCTGACAACATACATGTTCACACCTCAGTCTTCCAAATCCTAACAAGACACCTCAAATCAACTCAAGGCCTTTATCTGCTTAATTGATAATGAAAGAACGAAGGAATTGCCCACATCTGTCCATGAAATAACTTTTAAGTGAATTGTCCAATTACTTTTGGCCCCTTTAAAAAGAGGGTGGCACATGTTAATGACCTGAAACTCATAAACCCTTCATCCAAATTGAATGTGGATACCCTAAAATGAAATCTGAGAGTCTGCACTTTACACTAACTATACATAAGAACATAAGAAATTTACAAACGAGAGGAGGCCATTCAGCCCATCAAGCTTGTTTGGGGAGAACCTAACTAAT
>JAODKC010000117.1:27374332-27391754 GCA_026777985.1 Mormyrops attenuatus | reverse complement strand
GTCCTCCAGGACCTCCGGTTGGTCCATCCAGTCATTTACCTCATGCAGGAGACCGAGGCGTCGCTCCTCGATCTCCGCAGGTAAGTCGCGGAGATCTGTCATTCTGTCACGAATGACAGACGGGAGGATTCCACACGGGGTTAACGAGGAGGTGTGGTCCACATGAGGGCGATCGGGGCTGGGCGTGACACATCTATTTCAGAATTATTTTGTACATCAGCATCATGAATGCACAATCCTATATATAGCATTGTAGCAAGCAGGGAATCAGTCTTGCATGGGATGCCATATTCAATTTCCTTGTACCTCCACAGTGGTGCTTCACATGGGTTTCTCCTTTGGTACTATTATTGCAGAAACAATAATAAGTAATCATTCATAACGTGCCCTGTAAAGGACAAACATTTCAGAGTTTAAGTGGACAATACTGATCTATATAATAGTAACATTCAAAGCCAATGGTCACAAGTGGCATGTCTGAAAAAAAAAGAAATGACTGTGGGGAGTGAAAGCTGGCCCATCTTGTCTGATCCAGCAGGAGAGCTACTGTAGCACAAGTTGCTGAAAAAGTTATTGCTGGCTATGATAGAAAGGTGTCGGAACACACAGTGAATCACAGCTTACTGCACAGGGGCATAGCCACAGCCCAGTCAGACTGCCCACACTCTCCACTGCTAAAAGCACCTGCAACAGGCATGTGAGTGTCGGAACTGGACCGTGAAGAAATGGAAGAAGGTGGCCTGGTCTGATGAGTCACGTTTTCTATTATATTATGTGGACGGCTGGGTGCCTGTGCCTGGGTCGTTTATCTGAGGAAGAGATGGCACCAGGATGCTTTATGAGAATAATGCAAGTCAATGGAGGCAGTTTGATGCTCAGGGCAATGTTCTGCTGGGAAACCCTGAGTCCTGGCATTCATCTGGATGAATAATTATTCAGGGATGGTTTAAAGAACACAAAAAAGAGTTCAAGGTGTTGACTTGGGCCCCCCAAATTCCCCAGATCTCAATCTGATTGGGCATCTGTGGGATTTGCTGAACAAACAAGCCCGTCCACGGAGGCCCCACGTCACAACTTACAGGACTTAAAAGAACCTACTGCAAACGTCTTGTTGCCAGATACCACAAGACACGTTCAGAGGTCTTCTGGAGTCCATGCCTAGACAGGTCAGAGCTGTTTTGGCAGCACGAGGGAGACCTACACGATATTAGGAGGGTGGTTTTAATGTTATGGCTGATCGGTGTATATAGATGAGAGCAAAGCTTGGAGTCATTTTTCTGGTGGTTAAGTGCCTTGCTGCAGGACCCAACAGAGGCTGGGGCTACTCTTCCAAGGGGATCAAATCTGCAACCTTCAGATCACTTCTCATAAGAAATGCTAGCCTTCCCACTATAGCTGTAGTGGCCCGTTGTTAAATATAATTTGCAGTTTAGAGATGCCATCATATCTAATATTAGTATGACAAAGCTCTTACCAGACAGATCCCACACCAAACCAGTAGCTGCAAGCAGAATTTTTAATGCAAATTAAACAATGGTTTGTTGTTAAATAGCTGTGACTAATATATTAAACGGATATGGATGCTGCATTATTTACAGCATCCTAGAAGAATGAACTCCGCCATCCATCTTCTAACCGTTTATCCTAGTCAGGGTCATGGTACGGTGCTGTACTACATCCCCAACAGCACAGGTAAGATAAGCAGTGTAACACGAATGGATGTATGATGTATGTGTGAAGTATTAATATTTATAACTGATACTAGATATGTTTCTTAAACTAATGGTGATTTTCAAAAATGCATCTAATATTATAATAACATGTATGTACAATATAACTGCATTAACTATTTGCTATCTAGAAAATCATACTACTAATAGATAAATATTACAATAGATACCACTAACTGCCTCATGTCTCTTTGACACGAGAATGGTCAAATATGTTTCTGCACCCTCAGCTATAGACAGCATGGTCTAATGCTACAAATAATTCTCATTTTCTGGATATTATTTTCATTTGGCTTAAATATTATGAGCAGTAGGAATGAACAATGCATTGTCTTCACCACAAACATATATTTCAGTTATTGTTCTCCAAACATCTTAAAATACCGGTTTTACCGGACGACACTCTGGAGTTCCCCAGAGTGATGTGGGCCAGGGGACTTCACAGGGCTGGAATTTTGCTATTCTGTTCCCATGTGAAGTTGTGCTTCCCTACCAGCGTTTGTGAAACTTTCTATTTTCATTTATGCCCTGTCAGTAAATGTAACTTTGCCTTGATAAGGTCTTGAGAATCATTCTTATCTATTCTGTTAACCGTTTCCCTTCCCTGTGCTTCTTGCACTAATTTAGCTTTTCATAGTCATTTTGAAGGATTTGTCTATTAATCCATTAATTATACATTAATATTATTTTTTTTATACTTTATCACATACTTAGGTCTCCCATCTGATTTTTTTTCCATGATGCTTTGCATTCTCATGAACACACTCAGTTTTATTTAATGTGAAAGAAAATATTGGATTTAATGTATTGGCATTAGTTGTTCTCTGTGTCTGCCCAGTATTAGGCTATCTTGCAGTGATCTATACCTCTTGACAATCACCTCATAAGTTGCTGTTCCTAGTTTGCAAGAAACCGCACTATTGGTGTGACTCCTTCCCCATTGTTATCCGAGCAAACTGGCTCTGATTTATACCCATTGTTACTGCACACTTTCACAGCACACAATTCATTCTTCCTTGTATTTTTATTTCAAAAGTTGAATTCTGTAATAAATTTCTGTCCCTATCCTATCCTACCCTAGCCTTATTTCTACCTAGAGAACATCATTGTCACGGTTATTTCCAAAACACATCCAAGATAGATTATTATCTCACTTAAGGGGGTGCAGTTTCCCAAGAGTGCTGTTCCTTTCAACCGCAACGGTACATGTACATGCTACTGAGAAATTCCATCGAAAGTTAGTAAGAAAAACAATGGCTTATTCTAACACTTCTGACACGTCATGCGACATCCTTTAAGGCTTGCTGCAGCTTGCAGCAAAGAAAGGTTTATTTCTCGTATATATTTAATCCCAGGAATTTGTCTGTAAGCACTTTCTGAAAGACTATTCACACACTGGAAAACATATCCATTGTTGTTTCACATTTAGACTTTAGAAAAATGAAATATTGAAACCCAATGTCACTTTAGCTAATTGCTTTAACAAAGTAAAGATCTGGGTCACTAAAAACGTATTACTAAATGCACAGAAAACCGAGGTTCTGTCCATGGATTTGAATGCTATAATCTCCGCACTCAACTCTGAAGAGTCTGAACTTTTCCCTCAGCAACTCAGCCCGTAACCTCGGCACCATCTTAGATACCAGCCTCTCATTCAAATCACATATGGATGCACTATGGAAAGCGTGCTTCCTACAGCTATGTAACATTGTAACATTGCCTACTACTACAATTTCTTATTATTCAAGACACGGAGAAATTGATACATGCCTTTGTATACAGTAGGTTAGACTGTAATGCTCTGTTATCTTTGAGCACACAATACACATTAAACACCTTGCAGCGTATTCAAAATGCAGCAGCTTGATTTATCACCAGGAGGAGGAAGTTTGAATACAGAACCCCTGCTCTTATTTCCCTGCACTGGTTTCCTGTTAGGTTCAGGACTGACTTCAAAGTTCTCCTATTTACATATAAGGCACTTAAACTCAGGGCTGTGTGTCAGACAGGGTCGTCTGTAGTACGGGGGCCCAGCAGGGAACGGTTCTGGCGCTGTTCCTCTTCACCATCTACACTGCAGACTTCTCCTACAACTCCACAAACTGCTTCTTGCAAAAGTTCTCTGATGACTCTGCAATAGTCAGCCTTATCACTGATGGGGACGACAAGGAGTACAGAGAACTGACCCGGGATTTTGTGGACTGGTGCCAGCAGAACCACCTCCAGATCAACACTGGAAAAACCAAAGAGCTGGTGGTAGACTTCCACAGGCACAAACATCCTCCACTTCAACCACTGAACATTCAGGGTATGGACATCGAGGCGGTGGAGAGCTACAGGTATCTTGGTGTTCACCTGAACAATAAACTGGACTGGACTCAATAACACAAATGCACTTTACAAAAAAGGTCAGAGCAGGCTGTACCTGCTGTGGAGTGCAGGTGCCGCTCCTGAGGACCTTTTTTGACTCTGTAGTGGCATCAGCCATCTTTTATGATGTGGTCTGCTGGGGCAGTAGCATCTCTGCTAGGGACAGGAAGAGACTAAACAGGCTGATCCAGAGGGCCAGCTCTGTTCTAGGTTGCCCTCTGGACCCAGTGGAGGTTGTGAGCGACAGGAGAATGGTGGCTAAGCTGTCATCCCTGTTGAATAACATCTACCACCCCATGCAGGAGACTCTGACAGCACTGAGCAGCTCCTTTAGTGGCAGGCTTCTGCATCCACGATGTGGGAAGGAGAGATTCAGAAGGTCTTTCCTTCCAACCACGGTCAGACTCTATAACAAAGGCCTTGCTGCAGATCACACACACGTAGACTAACGAAACACACACATCCAATACACCAGGGTGTTTTTCTTATGTGCAATATTTCTTGAATGCAATTCCACAGTGTTATACATATATTTATATTTACATATTTCCACTTCTACATATATAGTTTTTATCCTATTGTTTTAAATTTTTGCTGCTCTATTCTTGTACTGTCCACTTTCTGCTTTGATGCAAATTTCTCACTTGTGGGATTACTGTAACAAAGTATTATCTTATCTCTCTTATCTTATCTAAAGGTCTAGGACCTGCCTACCTAACAGAATTACTGCAAGTCTACAATGCAAGTTGCATTATCCACTCAGATCCCAGAACGCAGGTTTCCTTGTCACTTCACAAATAAATAAAGTGACAACTGGCAGTAAAGCCTTCTGCTACAGGGCCCTTATATTGTGGAATGGCTTGCCAGTCAATGTTTGGGATGCCGAATTGGTCAAATGGAGATGCTGAATCTAATCAATAAATCTCGATTGAAGACCTTCCATGCTCTGACCATCCATACTCTCTGCCTTTCCACATGTTGTGGGGTCCTGGTTCAGTCCCATGGAGGGGTGACAACATAGATGTGACTTTCGAACTGTAACATTGTGGGTGCAGCCTTCAATATGCCATCCTACAGCATGGAGAACCTACCTTTGACCTTGATCACAGTTTGCTCCTTGTTTTTAACAATAATGTTAGCATGCCTGCTCTTCTTGGGAGTTTTGGGTTCCTCTCCTCATTTGGCATCTGGCTTTCTTTCTTTCATTTCTTTGTCTTTCCTGTTTTTGCATCATTCTGCCTTAATGATGTTGTAATGTATCACCACACACCCATATAAAATACCTTGGGGCGACTCAGTTGTGAAAGGCACTATAGAAAAATAAACTGAATTAAAACGAAAACCAAAGATAAAGCCAAAACTGATATTTAATCTTTATTTGTTTTTAGTTGAATTCACATTAAATTTCATTCATGTCAGAAATACAGAATTATTTGTATTTGGTGATAATTAGCCTGCCTTAAGAATACAAAGTCATTATAAAATTATAAAAATACATTCAAATCAGATCTTTATTTCAAGATTAAAGACATGCAATAAGATTTATATTATAAATGGTATCCAGGATTTGAATAGCTATAAAATGCCCCTTTAAATGTCTCTTCAACTATATACTAGATGCTTTGTAGCTTACAAGATATTTTGCAGCATGTAGGGTAATGATACCAGTCTTATCTCAATGAACTGCAAAGAGCAACATGTGGTACATAACAAAAATCACCAACTATGTTAGAGAAAATGATAGTCAAAAGTGCGTATGTGACAGAAAAATTATTCTTTTTTCCTTCTAGGTACAGAGACCAAACAGCTGAAGTCTGCAGTAGCTTTAAGTTTAAACAGTAAGTTTGCACTGTGAAACACTTCCCGATTGTTGGTTCTCAAAGGTCCAAAAGCATTCACAGCTTGAGATTCTTGCACCATTTGTCCTAGGGAAACAAGAAAAATATTGCAAAACACAGAAGCAATAAAATAAAAATCAATAAATCAGGAATGCGTTGGAGCAGTGGAAGAACCTAGAACATAAAGATGTCAATAAAAAAAAACAAGGTAGGTAAAATACAAAACCAGTATTAATAATTTATTATTAATTATTATACTTTCAGTTATTAATTAATGCTTCATATTCGTTTTGACATATTGAAGAATTCTTTAGGATCTCATTTACCCTGAATTTGTTCCGTATGCATCCTTCACGTTTTTCCTCCAGGTAGCTGATCAGCGCATTTACCCATGATGCATCAGGGGGGGCACACAGCCTTCGGTTTTTCTTGGTGATGAAGCTGGAATACAAACAGTGCACCTTTTAGTGTTTTCCTTCTATGGAGTAGCAGACGTCAGTTTATTATAAAACCCTTTAGGGAATGGTTATTATGCTAGAGGTCAGCAGACCTTCAGAGATGGTCACTCTAAATATAGTGGACGTGCTTGTGCTGCTACCTAACTTAGTGCTAGCTGATTGGACGTCTACCTCAGGTGGGCTGACCAGCCAGCTGCTCTGGAGATTTTCTTCTTTTTCTTGTGTCAATATTTGAACTCTACTACTAACTTGAATTGTTTCATGTGTTAGGAACAAAAATTAATTGAATAAAATTATAATGGTGGGACCATGGTTTATTTCACAGTACTTTGGCTCCTAAATCTCTAGGAATGTGGGTTTGGAGTTTAAATCTTCTTCCCTGACCGTATCCTCTGAGTAGCCCTGTTTCCTCGCACGATATTTCTAAATTGTCCACAGTGTGTGATTGTCTGCCCTGTGATGGACTGTCAGTGTCTGTCTTCTGGGGATTGGCTCGCCATGACCCTGTAAGTGGGTATTGAAAATGGATGGAATGCATAAATAGATACTTACACCACTGCACTAATGTCACAGCCTTCACCACCAGTCTGCCGAATGGATCCTCTCACAATACGTTTGGGAATTTCAGTCCCACTGACTTTCAGGCAGCAGTCCACAGCCAACTGCCCTTGGGTTACTGCAGCAATGAAACAGAAAATGAGATCATTAGGTAGTTGTCCAGAATGAGTCTTGTGGAAAGCAGGTATCCTACTGTTTGTAATAGAAATGTTTGGATACATGTTTATGTGTCCATGTAACTGCATGTGAGAGCATACAATTCTTACTCTATTAATGCCTTTAGATGTTAAGATTTTCAGGATAATATCCGATTCCACAGAATGATACATTTCCACAAACCGAAAAATCCAGATGTCTCCATCTCTAGTATTTAATGTCACTGGCTGAAACTAGATTCTCATTTCATTTCCTATTCTGTTATGTTACACAAATTCTAAATCTTATATATTTTAGGTTTCTGTCAGAATTAAAGACTTTACAATGTAAGCTAATACCATATGATACTAATAAAGTTAATTCACAAGTGCAGTTGACCTGCCTACTTGCATAACCATTAAACAGTAAAAATAAATACGTAAAATAAGTTGCAGATTGAGGTTGTGTAAACAAAAATGTTCATGTATCATGGCAGATGCATCTATTTATCCATCTTCACTAACCACTAGTACAGGAAGCCTGGAGTCAATCCCTGGAAGTACAGAGCAAGAGGCAGGGGATGCTGATGGGATTCTGCACATCTAATTATGATTAGCAATTTTTTGCAAACAAAATGCAAACTATCTGTTATACTTGTAAGAGTGTTCTAACATGAAAATCACAGTAGGAAAGGAAATAAATAATTGCATCCATACATCCTGCCCATTGCAGTTTACTAACCTTACTTTCTGGTCCCCTGCATCTCTGCATATGTAGCAAAGATTATATTCTATTTGGCTAAAATATCATACACTATATGTGATCAGGATGGGGATTTACTGTACATACAGGTTCCTGTCTTATCTTTAAGGTTATACAACACACTAGATACAGTGTAATATAATAAACTGTTTCTTTATGATTGCCGCTGATAGGAGTATTTGCACCTGTTTTGCTTCAATAGAAGGTTAAAAGAACATGTAGTTGATATAGAGAAATTTGATAACACGGCATGAGTGTGTTGTGCATTACACAAGGTCCCCCAAAGCACCACAGAGTTAAATCGTCATTGTTTTCTTTGATTCAAATTAAAATTAAGATGGTAAACTTTGAAGATATTTACTTATTGTTTGCCTTTTACATGGTTATTTAAAAGACCCTTCCATTTAAGCATCTTCCATGACCATTGTCTCAAATTAACAATGCAATAATTTGAAATAACAGAGCACATCAGAGAGAGATGAGGGGTACTGCATTAAAGTAGCAAGCTGTGTACATAAACATGCTGGATTTAGTCATGAAAGTTTCCTTCCTCTTACATCACCACATCATATTAAATATACATCTTTTATTTTTGCTCCTTAGTAATTCCACAATCACCAGTCACTGTTCCTTAATGAACTGGAGTACTTACTGTACAGGCAGCAGAGGAAGACAAATGCGATGCTGAAAAATGCTGCTGCAGCCATTTCTATGATGTCGCCTGGCACTCAGTCCCTTCAGGTCTGGACCTCTCAGGCTTTATTTCTCTCCTTATATAGTCTTTAGTTTCATTATGACTCGCATTTAAAGGAGTAGGAAGGGACTGATAAATGAAAGGGCAGGAAATAATGCAATGATTTACGGGAGTGAATGAAGTAGTGAAAATCCCACATGGAAATGGAAAAAAAAACCTCTGAAGTAAACAATTACAAACATAGCCGCAGGTGAGTAATATCAAGATGAATGCTAATAGTTGCTAGCAGTATATGAAAGTATGTAAAAGGACAATTCAAGATATTAATATGCAAGTTTTCATAGTAACACGAGGCTACAAAAAGACTTTCAAAAAGGCCAAATATTCACAAAGACGGCGAGATTATTTAATTGCAAAACTTTAGTTTATGGTCTGCTCTTTAACTAATAATAAACTTACTCATCCATCCTCTGCTTTTCTGTTCAGGGTTGTGGAGGGTCTGCAGCCTATCCAGGAGGTACAAGGCAGGGGTGCCCCCCATTGCAGGGCACTAATGTTTACACTAACAAATTCAAATAGCTACTTACAAGGTATACAAGGGCTATATACATACTGTAGCCTGCAATCATGCTGGGATTTGCTAATCCCACTGGTGCTACGATATATTAATAGATAGAAAGATTCATTCACAAATTTAGAAATGTATCACAATCATATCTTGCTCCAGTTATTTACAAAACAGCATGAAAATCAAGTAGAAATATAAAAAAATGGGTTAGTAAACATATTCAGAAATGAGTTACAATTTACAAGCTCTTTAGACAGGAATGACATATGAAGCAAATCTTTTTTATTTACTAATATTTTATCAAATTATTAGTAACAGTTTACTGATGTTAAGGAGCAGACATTAAACTAAAGTGTTACCTATCTGATGTCTCAAGCGGATCAGTCTCAGGAATCATGGTAGCATCTGCAAACATGAACCAACTGCATCAACAGAAAAAGAAGAGTGGTAGCTTGTAGCAACTCAATGACAGAAATAGACACCTCCGTAATACAAAAAATGACCACAGAAACAAAATTGGATGTCTGCAACAAACCACTGATTGACTCAGTGACAAACCACAAACAGATTCACCTTCAACTCCTACGCCAAAATGTGCCATTAAAAAGAAAAGTCTAACCATCACAAAACCACAAAACCATTAAAACAAACAAATGTCCTGCAGATTACCAACCACCCCAACAGCAAGTGCACCATTTATTCATTTCCTCACTTAGCATTCTACTTACCCCCATGAATATCATTTGATTGGCTACTGCTTAGTTCAAATTTGAGTCAGTTTTGACTGCACTCATGGTGAATGGTAAAATTCACTTTATTAACACAAACCTCAAACACCCTCAATTGCTCTGTTCTACCCTTGCCAGGTTCCCATGCCCAGTGGTACCTGAGTCTATTGGACAAGACACCACAATAAGCATATGAGCTGACTAGGGACTGCTGATTATATGGGGGCCTCTAGAATGAGGAGATACGGACATACAGACTCGGACATATGGGTAATGTGGATCCAGAGACAGGACCTTTGGAGGATACAATTGCTGGTAATAACTTTGTCTCCTTCCCTGACCGCATTATTGTGACATTTGGAATGTGCTACGACCACATACTATAAAGTGAAATGTATTACAAATCCTGAAAAAAATCAACCAATAAAACACAAGAACACCTTTCTCGTCTTTCAAATTACATGACGTGTTGCGACAATGGAAATTATAGGCGATGCAGCTGCATTTGATTTGATTGCATACATTTCAGTCTTTGACAAGAGTGGAAATTCCCTGTCCAACCTGTACAGGAGAACGACACTCCCCATCTTGACATGAGTGACGGAGTAGGTACTTTTCTCAGTAAAGGCAGGTATTTTTTATGAGCAGATAACAATGGAAAAGCACTTAGATTCCCCTCAGATAAGTTGCCTACATTTTTTTTCCTGTGGGCTTGCAGTTTTACAGCTAGATATTTAACAAAAACTTTATGTCCTTATGTGAATTACTGTAACATGGGATTAACTAAGGTGGAAAACCAGTGACAGAAAGTAAATGAATGCAAAAATCTAAATGAATTTTAAAAAGTTAATTTTTTTAAGTATTGTTCTACTGTCCCCTAATTAGCAAGTGCATGGGGCTCTATTCTAACTCACGCATCACCTGACCCCCATCCCATCCCCGTGTTTAAGATGATACTTTATCAATACAAGGGGCAAATTGTTTAATTCCTCAACCAAGAAAAAGTAAAAAGGTCTCAGTCACAGTAAACCCCGTGCAATAATCATAAATTTGCCTTTTGAAAGGATGTCAGTCTGAGGTGTTGCAGGATCCAAACAGGGACACATTTAAGGGGTGGCAATGGCCCCCTTAGTAAATATGAGGCCACCCCTCACCAAAAAATAAAAATGAAACGTGGAACATTTAATCTTATAAACCAGAGCTGTCCAACCTGTCGATCAATCGATTGCAGAGTGTAGGCAAATCAGTTGAGATATATTTAATGGATAATGCCGGTTACCTGGTTAGCAAAATTGTACCCCATTTCCACCCCAGTAAAACCATTTTACAAAGTCTGGCTCTGCCCCTGGACCCAAAGCAGGCTGTGATGCAGTTCATGAGAACACTCTCTATGGTACCTCTGTGGTGCACGGGATGGAAGGTGGCAGTGTCACCTGTCTCAAGCGCAGCGGGAAGTGAGTTTGCTACAGGACCTTCTTGCTCACAGAGAATACTGTACATGCTGCGTGATTTACCTTGTGTAAGGCAAATCACCGCAGGGCTCATTTCTTAAGTAATAAATAGGTTTCATCATGTACTAGAGGAGTGTCTTGGCTTTATTTAATATTTTAAATGCTTCTCATTGCATAGAGAATTGTGGAAGAAATGAGTGTTCCTGTAAATGAGTGCTCATCTCATGTGAAATCGTGTCATTGGGGATTAAATGGAGTGAAAAGAGACTAACAGAAAGTAAATACAATACTCAAACATAAAAGAGCAGAAATACATAGCTTAGTTTACCTGTTTTTTGTTTTTTTGCTCCCTTAATAGTTGAACTGGCCCTTAATTAGAAAGTGCATGGGGGTCTACTGTAACTGACCTATCACCTAACCAAACCCATTTTTAAGATAATATTTTACTGATCCTATGGGCAAATTCTTTAACCAAGAAAAAATCTGAATAATAGTAAACTCTTAGCAGTACTCATGACTGTGCTATTTTAAAATGATATTCTGAATTTGAAAATATATGATGTACACTTGTGAAAAGTCAATGTCACATCAAAGTATCTTTGTTGTCATTTTCAGCTATTTGATGCATGGGTTATGCACTGATGGGAAACCCGTCTGTTAGGCCTTCTTGGTTAGGGAGGATTCATTTGTATATTTCAGCTTGTGTAAGCTAAATCACAGGGTTAATTTCTTAAGCAATAAAACGTTTCATCAGGTACTAGATGAGTGCCTTGGGTTTATTTAATTTTTTTAATGCTTCGTACTTCATAGAACATTCTAGAAAAACGAATTCTCACTGTCTCTGCACTTAAATTATATTAATTGATAGAATGATTGCTTTTCTCACCACAGTTAAAGGAGCACACTCCTGTGGCTAACCACATGTCTTAAGGACAACAAAAACTACTGAAAAAACAGAAGCGAAAACAAATGATTTGAAACAGCCAAAAATATTCAAGAAATCCCCTGTCCCTCAAGCAACAACGTTGAACTGATCAGATCAACAACCTTGATCTGATACCTACTCTTTACAGAACCTTTACGAGTTTCATTTATGCAGAAACTGCTCCCTTTATGTAGATTAATAGAATACAATATAAGCCACATATGGCTTCTTGAGATTAGAGGAAATAGTTCATTCATTCTTGTTGTTCTTATGAATGGGCTTGAATTAAACATGGCGATTATGTAATAGCAATAAGCAGCTAATTACAAGAAATATTGAATGCAAAAAAGTTATCTTTGCATTACAAATAAGCTCAAATATTAAGGGGTCTATTTAACCCCCGTGCTTCCATTCGTCATTGCGGAGTCTTGAGCAGTCTAAACTGGTTTAGCTCAAACTGTGGTTAAGCCCCCCCCCAGTCTTGCAACCAACCTTCCAGTTCTTGTTTTGTTGAGTTCTTATGTAATATAGCCCTTGGAAAAACCCTAACCCTTGTCCTGCCGGATTTCACTTACAATAGAATGTACTTGAGACTGGACCCAGTATCTTGATAACAGTTTAAGTTATTTCCCTGCATGTCGTTGGGAATGTAAATGTATTTTGTTCTTTATCATGTTATTGCTTTATATATGATTTTTAGAGGAGTCTTATTAGATATCTTGGCCAGGAAACTGTATGCTGCATGAAAGCTATTAAAACCACAGATTTGACAACCTTAACCTCACAAACCAGACACTGACTGTGCATGGTAACTTTCTATCTCAGTTTAAGATGTCTTGGTTTGGGGAGGGGGGGTCACCGACCTTACTAAATGATTGACAGTGGTAAAGAGAAAATTGAAAAGAAACATAGCAAACATGAAACAATAATCAAAAAATGGTCCTCTTAGATAAAAAAATTACCTATACTTTTGATCTATACACTTTAAATACTTTTAGTTTTGGGAGATTTTGGTAGTACAGCTTTTGATCTGGAAAGCAATCAGTTTCTTTAAAGACAGAGCCTAAAGAAGCCTCCCATGATACTCTACACACATTTAAAAATTTGTACATGGCGGCTGAACTTCTGCTCAGCGAAACACTTCTGCTTACTAAGGGACTGAAATGCAGCCACTATTTCTTCTTTCGTTGAAGAATTTACAAAATGAGTTTACATGAACGGTGACCCGTGAAACTGTGAAACTCTGAGGTTTTCTAGTGGTCTGTAGTCAAAGGTCAGCTTTAGGGAAAGGTCATATCACAAGCCAAATATGGAACATCTTTATATTGGGTAGTATTGTAAAAAGTGTTGTATCTGTGTGTACTACAGATATATCAGTGCCATATTATGTGTTGAAATAGGCAATAATAAATTTGCAATAATACAAACTAACCATACATTTTTGATGAGTCCAAAAGTTTAGCATGTTATTCACATCTAAAACATCTGATAAACTACTTCCCAGTAATTATAAACAAAATAACCTGATAAATAGTAATGATTTGAAGGAATACATAAGTGTAATAGTCATAAGCTGAAAAGAGTGTAAATGAACATTTATCTTTTTAATTAAATGGATGTGAAATAACAAAAGAGAAGTTATTTAGAAATACATTAATATGAACTATATGAAAAATAGTAAAGCACAAATTCTGGCATTGTTTATGTATTAATACCAAACGAGTAAAGGGTCGTCATGGGAATTTACTTCTTACATGAAAGCAATAGGTTGCATTTCTGTTGAAGCTCTTCTTGTACCATTGAGGAGGTACTTAGGCTAGATTTCCATTGGAAATTACCTAGTTTTGTTCGTGATTATATACTGTTTGGAGATGAAGCCAGAGAGGTGAGATTGCGTTGGTTTGGAGACGTACAGAGGAGAGATGCTGGGTATGTGGGGAGAAGGATGCTGAGGATAGAGCTGTCAGACAAGAGGAAAAGAGGAAGGTCTAAGAGGAGGTTTATGGATGTGGTGAAAGAGGACATGCAGGTGGTCGGTGTGAAAGAGGAAGATGCCGAAGACAGGAAGAAATGGGAACAGATGATTCGCTCTGGTTACCCCTAATGGGAGCAGCCAAAAGAAGATGTCCATGATTATATACATATTTTTTCATCCATTTTTGACAGCTGCTTATCCAATACAGGGTTACAGCAAGTCTACAGCTTACAGCAGGAAGAACAACACCAATTGCAATTTAGAGTTCATTTCACCTAAACCATGTTTTTGCAATGCAGGAGGCAGGGCTGTCCCAGGGGTCCAGAGCCTATCCTGGAAGCTACAGGTGCAAGGCAGGGAATAACCAAGGATGGGGCACCAACCCATCACAGGGCACACTCACACCCCATTAACACCTATGGGCAATTTGGCTACTGCAGATCAGATTAGCAGGTTCCTGGATTGTGGGGAAAATGCCCATGACAACACAGGAGGAACATGCTAACCAATCCACACACATGCTGGGCCAGAGACTCAAAACTTGGTCCCAGTAGTGCGAGATGATAGAGCTAACCAATGCACCACTGTGTTATTGCCTAATGATGACTAGGTTAATCAAATGTTGCTTAGAGACACAAAAAGGCTCTGGCCCTAGCAGAAAGAAACCGAAGTACTTAGAGACACCCATTCACAAACACATCCTCCACACACACAGCTGCAGCAAGAGTAAAACACACACTGTGGCAGTGTGAGCCCACAGTTCAAATCAATGAATCACACAAAGTATACTTAAAGTACAAGCACTTGTGTTGTATTCCAATCTAGCAAAGTAATGCATTTATTCTAGAATAGTCATTTTCCTCATGGCCATGGAATATATTATCACAATTAAGAAAATAATCAATGGAACCGTCATATCTTTTCATACAAATAATGTCTGAATATGATTTAAAATCCATACCATCCACGATGTACCTGGTATAGACTCCAGGCCCCTGCAACCAGGACAACCGATTAGAGGATGGATGGATGGACAAAATTTTTAATATGATTTTTCAAACCTTTTATTTCCAGCTCTGTCCCAGAGTTGAACTTAAAAAAAAAAGTGCAAACACTTAAGGGACTTGTGATCATGACCTGCTCTGTTTTGACGTCATTGATTTTTTTTACCATTAATAATGGAATGCCCCTGACTTTTACTGGCCAAACTAAACATTTCAAAGGAATACCTTTCTTTGTTCTTCTTTATATTGATTGAACAATAATGTAAAAATTGGGTGCGGCTTTGAGTAGTTGTTCACTGATGAATGAATGAATTGATTTATAAGTCGGAGATCTGGTGAGGTTAGTTCTTATGCCAGTGGTTTTTGTTACAGTGTGTATGATACCTAGGAGTTATCATCAATGAAATCTTAAAAGAATTTCTGTCCTTGGAGGTACAATAACCAAGACCCAAAGACTATATTTCTTTAATGCATTATTTGTGATTACACTGTATTTGACCAAGGTTTAATGATGACTGTAGAGCCATGAAAATCACTAAATAATTAAATTTCTGACACTCCTCTTTGCTTGGACTGCCAATATTGCATAGTGCAGAAATGCTTGATATGCTTAACATTCTGCTTATTACTGTGAGAGTACACACAGCAAAAGCACTCTGTGTCTATTTTAGAACCATATGTAACCTTAAAAAACAAGGTTGTCAACTATTATTTTTGTAAGTAGGCCAGATCACAATATACTAAAGAGGCACTTTCCCAGGAACACTCATTTACTATATATGCTGTAGTACCTGGAGATATTCCATACTACCCCCACAGGCACTTCCGACCGGGGTGGACCTAAGCTTATGTATCATGTAGGTTTTGCTGATATAATCTATACTGCTCCTTAGAAACAAACAGAACACAATGCTGTATGAGATTTATCAAGGTGGTCCTCCTTCTTATTAGGCCCATGATGATCATATATTTTTAGGTATTTCGTAGACCCCCTTCCTGGGGCTTTACATACACTCTTGAGCAAAAAAAACCCCTAATTGCACAACATTAAGCTTTGGCCCATTTTTTGCCCAGAAATGTAGTTTTGGCACTAGTCTGCCTCCACAGACACTTTGCTTGATAAGATGATAGCTCAAAACCAGTTTGATGGGTCTTTTTCAAACATAGAAGAGGCATTGTATGAACTAGAACTGATTACATTTTGAGACAGATCACCCCAAAAATGAAGCAGCGCCACGTAGCAAAAGAAAGGGCAGTTTTGATACTTGATCTGTTAAGATGATAGCCCAAAAACTATTTTTCAAACTTTTTCAGAGGCATTGTATGAAGTGCAACTGTCACGTAGGATGTTTAATTTCACATTCTTTCAAATTCATACATTCATTTTAATAGCAACGCTTCACATTCTGCTATATCTTTTATGCAGTCAGTTATGGCAACTTACTACTTACCTACTACTGTCATCAGGTATACCTCAAGCTGATTCCTAATTCTACCTGGTATACCGTGTTACAGTAGGCTAAGTGCATCTTCACTTGACCTATGATTGATCAGACTAGATAGAGACTGAAGTGAAAGAGATGACATTTATTAGAGAAGCTTAAATCATTTGCAGATCACCTAATAGTTTTAGTCCTAAAATATGTTGTCCTTAAACAACAATAAAATGCAATTTTATAAAACTAAATTTTGTTTACTTTATTTTTACTTAGATAATTTGCTCTCCATTCGTAATGTAATTTACAGTCTTAGACATTTTGCTCCTTTGTTAGTATATATACTTATACCTAGTTTTATATGTTCTCACAGTCCAACCAAAGACACATGTCTGCAAACTGCATGTGCATCTCCCTCTAATACATTTTTTTTTACAGAAGCAGTACACAAGCTCCAAGATGCTGATCAGGGCGAGGGCAAGTGTCATCCAGCCAATCCCAAAGAAGTCTCCGTCAGTCTTCCAGCCAAGGACAATGGGTGAGGGGAATGTTAAGAACATAAGAAATTTACAAACGAGAAGAGGCCATTTGGCCCATCAAGCTTGTTTGGGGAGAACATAACTAATAGCTCAGAGCTGTTCAAATCTTATCTAGCTCTGATTTAAAGGGACCGAGGGTTTTAGCTTGCGCTACACTAGTAGGAACTAGTACTGTCTGTACTTTATATTTCTGCTCCCTGCATGGATTACCTTACATTTATCTATGTTAAATTTCATCTGCCAGGTATCAG
>JAODKC010000117.1:27354885-27370552 GCA_026777985.1 Mormyrops attenuatus | reverse complement strand
CGTAATAAACCCCGTATTCCCCGTATCCTGGGTTCGCTCGCCTCCTTCCCCGCTCGCCTCCGCCCCGATCGTGACAGCATCATGGCAACCGAGGTGAAAAGTAAAAAGAGAAATATTTCTGGAACCGATCGATGTATATGGAAGCCCATTTCCACCAAAAATACAGTATATATAATTTAAGTCGAAATTTTGACTTAATATCTCGAAATAACTAAGTTGAAATTTCGACTTAAATTATATATTTTTTCCCACGGTGGCGGAAAATTTTTATGGTACCTGAACACCCGTTCCCTTCTAATTCTGCCATTGGCATAATCTTCTAACAATGCCAGCGCATCCATTATGTTATGTTACGCACAAATGTGATTGCAGAATTTATGTGTTTTCAGCAATGAGACTGATTGTTTCACTCCGTGTCCAAATGATCATGATAATCACGACCACCCATTTATATTTCAACAGCTGCGGGGCATAGATTAAAGGTGTAGATTAAGTTAAGAGTTGAGTCAGATTATATATTTTACTTATACATTTATTCACTATTATAAATATGTTCCTGAATAAGTGAAATTAAATGTACGGTGTATGACTCACTAGCACAAGGAATTACTATTTATATGTACTGATGCCACTCACATTTTTGCTCACCCTCTTCACCGACGGTCGTATTTTTTTCTCCAAAATGTTTGCACGCATGGGTCAGAGTTGGCGTACGTATGCACACATTCTGCCATCAAGTTTGTTTCTATAAATCGCAACGTTTGCGTATACTGTAAAGAGGCGTACACATCTTTTAGGTCCCGTTCTGTGCGTACGCAACGGTTATAAATGAGACCTCAGATGTTTCACATTGCTGAAGATTCTCCTTCACCCTCTTCTGGTTACATTTTTGAGTGACATATTTCTCACAGCTGCATATTATGCACTGGCTTGGTAGCAGATGTGCTCTCTTTAAGTGACCCAGAACCTCTGTTGTGGTTGAGCGCAGAACTCTAACCTTTAGTGGATTATGGTCAGGTGTACCTGTACACTGACTACGTACTTCCTCATCAAATACATTGTAATGAGAAACAAAATGAAGGGGGAGGGGGTGTGTTGGGGGGAGATGGAGAGAGAAATATGTGATGACTGCGTGGACTGTAGTAGGAATGCTTCCAAAATTATAGCTAGTTTACAACTCTCTTAATGTGGTTCCCCAGGTAACCCCAGGTGCTCAGCCCTGCTGTCAAGCATATTGTGTGATTCTTATGTTGTTGTTCTTCTGTCTGTATGAAATTTTACTGGTGGTATTAACTGCCTGCAGTAGTAAAAGTTGAATGTTTTTTGCTGTAATCCTATTATTGACCGTGCTGCTGGGTACTTATATGTACAGTATATGCATGCGTGGGACTTGGGAATGCATGGTGAACACCAGAAAATAGGGCTCTCCCGAAATCCACTGTGTCAAACCCTGGGTATGACCTTTGTTGTACAATTTGCTACATGCATGCAATACTCCATATTTTTCCCTTATGCATCCAGGCATGCTAGCTACGTTATATACATGAGTTTATGCAAATGAGATACCAGATGTCAAATGAGATATCAGATGGATGAAGTAGTTTGTTTGAGCATTCTTCGGAAGAGATAAAGTTATACATTAGATGCTCATAAAGTAGTTAAATAATGTGAATGTTTGGATGAGTGAGGAGTAAGGTGTTGTGCAGTATACAGTAAAATGTTTTTTATGCAAAATGTAAAATGAGTGCTGAGGGCTATCTGTCTCTCCTTGCCCCGGTTCAGGCCTGGCTGAGATTTTAAAAAGACCTTTTTTACGTGATGAGCTGGGAGGAGCCAAACTAAAGAAAATGAACACACACACAAAAACAGATGGACCCATGGATTATCACACAGTGTAGTTGTGCAATTAAGTGTTTTGGGAAATATGAGGATTAGAGTATGTGCCAGTCCCATGTATTGTGCAATTGCCCCTTATTGAAAACTAAATTGCGCTAACAATACAGAGCTCGTGAGTTTAAATACCAGGGAGCACACATAAATTGTAGCCCTTCCCTATACCGTAAGTCGTTTTTGATAAACATGTCGGTTAAAGGTAAGTCAGTTAAATGTACACTGAGCGTATGGAAAAATAAAAATAAACAACAACCGTCAATGGCCCCGCCAGGGTTGTATGTAACATTAGTGTTTCAGTTAAAGGTCGTACTGTTACGTCACGGAAAATGTTGGTTGTAGTGCAAAACAGAAATAAATATAATATCAAACATATATAAAATATAAACCATATAAAATTACATTTTCAGACATTAAAACAGACACAAAACAATGCAAGTAACCACCTAATTCATGGGTAAATATTCTACAAATTGTCATCTAGGTGGGATGTGCATAAAATGTCTACTAGCAGATTAAACTACTGCACAATCTGTACAATATCCCCTACAGTGAGGTCAAAATGCTGCAGCTAGGGGAAACTATGAGCAGGTTACATATGACATAACTGTACTCATGTGGTGTGAGTGGTATGCCCTGTGATGGAGTGGCATCCCAGTGTGCACTCTGTCTCACATCATTCCTTGTCTGTTGTAACTTGCACTGGATGAAAAGTTAAGTAAAATCTTTCCAACAAGGCATCTAGATTGAAGACCAGTTATGTTTATGTTATGTTAAGTATTTTTTTTTGTATAGCTCACTGCAAGTGACCCTGACGTTACAGCATGTGTCTTCATACTGTATTTCTGTCACATCTTACTATCAGCAATTATTACTGAGCTCCTCCAATGTTTGTACCAATGCTTGCGTGCCTCTGTGCCTCAGTTTCTGCCTCAGTAAGGCTTCCCATATGGATTCACAAATACAAAGACAGTACAGACTTGCTAGTAACCCTTTTTACTTTCATAGCAGTGTTACTCTCCTACCTTCCAGCAGCATTAATCCATGTTTCTGACACATATAAAGGACATGAAACAGCCGTTTGACCTTTGACCCCAGAGGTTTTATTTTACTCATACCTACCACAGTAGTGCTTCTTACTTCTTTTTTGGTTTCTGATATTATTCACCATAATGACTACTAATGCTATGCCATTGATGGGTGTGATGCCCAAGGATGACAGTTTCTTTGTTAATTGATTTGAGGCATCTAGGTTGGCTGCCAATTTTTAAGTTAAATTAAGTACCTTAATTTAATTAACTACAAAACTTGAAATTAATTCAGCAAAGTAACTAACCTCCATTAAAATATCTACAGTACACTCACTGAAGTCATTAAGGAAGCCAGAGTTAGACATATAAAAACATAAAAAATTTACAAACGAGAGGAGGCCATTCGGCCCATCAAGCTCGTTTGGGGAGAACATAACTAATAGCTCAGAGTTGTTAAAATCTTATCTAGCTCTGATTTAAAGGAAGCCCCGATTTTAGCTTGCACTGCACTAACAGGAGGACTATTCCATACTCTACACGCTGTGTAAAAAAGTGCTTTCTCAAATTCATTTTAACATGTTCTCCACTATCTAGTGGCTAATATTTAATAACATAAAAACTGTGTTGTTGTGTATGTGTTAGACTTTTTAAAAAGGAAGTCAACATTTGGTTAAATGTACCATTAATATTGTTTTTATTCTTAAAAAATCACAGTATGATGGTCATTATTTACATATATTTAACACAATGGAAACAGATACGTGACATGCAACATGTAAGTCTTTCATTCTGTTATGCAGAACATGCCTGAAGAAATGATGGCAAGATTATGTACAGTAGTACAGTAGCTTATTATCAGGTGTGTTAAGAGACTGTTTATTGTCGTAATGTCATTCAACCATACAAATGATGGCCTGAATACAAACTCAACAGCAGCTCCTGGTTAATAATTTAGCCCTCATAGCAGGAGGATGTGACGATATGCTGGCAGTGGGTCCAAAATGCTGAGTGCTGTTATTTATGCTCCACGCGCTGCCAAGAAATGGGGGTAGAAAGAAAAAGAAAAAAAATGTAATGGCAGAATTAGACTTCTGGAAACAGGAAATTATATTCCAGTCAAAGGGCAGAGATTACTGGGAACAGAGTCAGTAAAGCTACAATAAATCACAGAGAAATCCTCCAATATGTCAGCAAGATAAAGATTTAAACTTTATATTTAATAACATTAAATGCACTGGATTTTAAACTAATAATGAGCAAGTACCCTTTGAAAACACTGGTACTAAACACAAACACTAAAAATATATCTTACCAGTTCTCTTGGATTTACCATTCTTCTTCTGCAGCTTTTTGATGAGTTTTTCTACCCAGAGGCTTTCATGTGCTGGGGGTGCACACAGTTTCAATCCCTTTTTAGTGGTGAATCTGTGAATATCAGTTGTTCATGTTTAGTAATAGTCAGAATATTGTATGTTGAATGTTTTTGCATTTGGTTTTGAGTGTACTGTGTGAATCTGTGTTCAAGGATAATTTTTCCAGGCTTCTTTAACCAATGAACAATTGAATATTTGGGTATGGTTAATATTCACATATGCCTCATACAGTGGGGAATCATCCAATAATCTGCAGTTATTATCTGGGAAAATATAAGTAATAAATATAAAAAGTAATGATATAAAATAATGATACTTCTCTCATACTTACACAGTTGCAGAGATCACGCAACCTCCCTCGACTGTCTGTATCTTGAAGGATTTCAGTATTCGGTTTGGAATTTCTTTGTTTTTAGTGGACAGACAACAGTCCACTGCTGCATCTGTGTTTGCTGTTGAGGGATCCAGTGCAGAATTAGTGTCTTTATCTTATTTACATGCATATGTTACAATAGCCATCCATGCATTTTTCTAACCATTAATAAGTGTAGGGCATGGATAGAGTGCTTCATCACCAAACGATTAAATCATTTAGAGATGCAGAAATCAGATAACATGTAAAATTTTGTTAATATATTGTCCAACAAAAAGTCTTACTTTATATTTTGCCAGAGTGAGATTTGGAATAGTATATTTTCTTAATTTGGCAGCATTTCTAGGAACGCTATCCTAAATGCAAAGGCTGCCAAGACTGATAGCAGAAAAGATTGCAGTTCTGGATGTATCAGAAGCATACAGATATGGTTCGATAAAATGGTAATGGTATAATGCTTAACTGATTTCTTACCTTCTGAGTAGCTGCAGAGAACTGAGGCTAAGCAAAGGAGAGCAATCAGTCGAAATGCCATGGTTACAATATTCTTGGTATTCTGTCTGATGAATAGCGTGCAGGTCTCAGGATTTGCTCATCCAAAGTAACGAAGCTCAGGTGTATATATACTGACACAGCAGCAAGATTTCACTTTCGTTTGGCTCGAGGCCTCGCTGTTACCGCCTACTCCAGTAACTAACGTCACTTAAAAAAAAAAACCTGTCATCAGGTTTCATTTATTAGTTTGAAATAAATAAACAATCAACAAAATAAATAATTAAATATGTAAGACTGATTGTTTGTTGAGCTATGAAAATGAATATCAGAGAAACACTGAAATATCCAAGTTAAAGTTTAATTCTCTTTTTATACTTCAGTCTTCCTCTGAAATGAACATAAATTGTTCCAGTAAAGTATCCAATAATATGAATGGATACATTTAGGAGCCAAGTGCATTGCTGTTGTTGCGGTAAAGTTTAATGACTTTTTCATGGTTGTATTTGTCCTCATTTACGCACCAGTGTTAATCAATGTAGTTAATGATGAAAAATGATGTTCATCAAATGTTGTCTATAGGCTCAGGGGGCTAAGCCTCTGTGCCTGCGATTGGAAGGCTGTTGCTTCAAGGCCCGGCCTCTGCAGAATACCCACATGCCCTTGGGCCCCTGAGCAGGGATCTTCCTGGCGTGTTGTATACTGTCTGACCCTGCACCGTGAACCCCTCCCTTGTTCTCACTTGTATGTGTGTTTCAAAGAGAGATGGGGGAGGTGAAATGAGAATTTCCTTATGGGGATTAATAAAGGTATTCTGTTATCTTCTATTCTATGGTCATAGTAAAAAATATATGGGACAATTTGTTGCTTGAAATGCAGAAATATACCTATCCCAGAATTTAGGGTTTGGATGTAAAAGTTTGCTGGCACACAAAAATACATATGTTATGGGGACATTCTTATGTTGAAGGGGATTATTTATTTCAATTTATGCTATGAAATGTTTGGGTACAGTGCATAGATTCATTGCAAGTATGCATAGAAGGACAAAAAGTAAACAGAATATCTTTGTTATGAAATTTTTTAATTTTTTTATCATGGAGAGGATTATAGTGATAGTACTGCTGCTGGTGTTTGTGGTGGTCTGGGTCCTTGTGAGGACCATGTCAGGCCTTCAGCTTTCACCAGGGATGGAAAGCAAATGCTTACAGAGCTGTTTAAGACAGAGAACCGGTTTAGGGAAAATTAGGTCATGGGAAGTCAGTGGGAGCAGGGCTCGGGATTTTGTGCTTTGTTGATCCTTGGGGTGGGTGCTTGCATGTTAGGGTGCATGGGTTTTGTGTGTGTCTGTGTTTGTATGTGTGTTTGTGCATGCACATATATACATGCCCATGTGTGTGTATTTCATGCATGTTTGCTTTCACTGGTGCATGCATAGCTCTGTTTTTGCACGTAGACACATGCACGTTGTGTGCCCTGAGAAGGTCTTTGACATGACATCCTTCAAACTGATATGTTAATTGCACAATATTTGTCCCCTTGCCTAACCTGCTTGTCAGTTCTCAGGTTTATCAAAGCAAAATCCAGGTTTCCAGTAAGAATGCAAAGCTTTTTTTATGTGAAGGAACATTATGGGATTGTTATATATTACGTTAATTCTGTTTTTCTCAGAGACAAACCACTGTGCTAAATCATTTTCAAAAGAACATCAGACTATAGCCAAAAATAATATTGGGTGACTTAATATTAGTGGATGAATGGAAAGCTTATTTTACAAAATTTTTTTGTTTCCAGCTAATTTTGTATCAGATTGCACTTATTTCTCTGGTTAAGAAATGCATCATCTTTTGGAGAAGGATTATAGTTGGAAAACATACAAATATTGAAAATTGCATTATAAATAATATTAATTTCTGTTAAATAAAAAACCTCTTGTGATACATGTGCATAAAAGGGGGTGGGGCCATTTACTAATTGGAAAAAGCAGCATGTCAGACTTTATCCAGAAGTACCAGGGAGTCTATAAGTACATAAATGAGTACGAAGAGTATCCTACTTGATCCTTTTTACTAATAGAATTTATCGATTTCAGCTTGACATATCGAGGGATTATTTGGTGTATCTGCAGCCAGAGATGTCTGAAAGGAAATTGATGTCAATTATTCTGAATAAAAAGCTGCATTGCGCTATTTGAATGTAACATTGTTGTCACATTCTAATTCCACCTATTACATTTTCTTGTCCTTATCCTCATCAGGGTCACAGATCTATTGTAATTCTATCTTCAAAATAATAATTTACATCTGTACTTGTCAAGTTAAAAATTCTCTTCACAAGTGGACAGGTGAATGGGAATAGTATTGGAGCATTGGAATTTTGCTCATTTTTTTAAACCAACAATATATATTATATAATAAAAACTTGCTCTGTCATATATTTCATATTTGAGATATTTCTTATCTCTAATGACTGTCTGTGTATATATGTACATATATATATATATATATATATATATATAGTCAATTAAATATACTTTAGTCACGTCCTCCTGACCTCCTCTCTCCTCCCGAGCGTACTGTAAGCCTAACAAGCCATCATACTTTTTTTTTTTTGCAAATCATACTTTTCTCAGTGAGAGTCCATGGCTACATGTTTTCATCCACTGTCATTTTCTGCCCCATTTACACTTTGCTTGCGTGGAAGCTGCCTTGCGTTGAACTCTGTCCCAGCCCCTATTTCTACCTGCTGCAATGCAATATTGGGAAATTTCCATCCTTTTGGACAAGACTCCAGACTCCTCTGATAATCTCATTTTTTATTATCAGTGTTATGCAATACTTTCTGGCAAGCAATATCTGCTTCTGAGAATGATTCAAAGAAAGGGGAGTATCTTTTTTGAGAAGAAGTCCTTTTGCCTGCCAAGTACAACATTGTCAAGCCACTGGCAGTCTCTGCCTATTACTTAGAGAATATAGTCCCAGGAATAATTTGCCCAGGGAGATGGAACACTTCACACTGTAATTTGCAAATTCAAATTTACTAGGTCCTTTATCGTAACTGCCCTCGTGTGCATGTTTTTTTTTTGTTTTGCACCTCTGAAATATACTTTTCAAACACATTTTCTTGTAAAAATTTTTATATTTTTATTTTCCCAATTCACTGTAGAATTCATCCACTAATTCGTCATCCATCCATGTTTGCTTTTGAAGGTCAAATATAACTCTCTGTATATACAGCTTTTGGCAATAACCTTATCATTTCACCAGGGTGCTTACCACGATGTACCTTTATTTAACAAAGTTACCAGGTTATGGTGTAAGTTTTTGCATGTTTAACAGTATGCATTCAGCATAGGGGCCAGGGTATTGTAGTTGTATTACATTCAAATATTCAGCGTCTGTAATGAATTGCAATACTTATAACGTATATAACTGTTAATCCAAACCCTATGTCATGACTGAAAGAAAAAATATATGTGACATAGAAGGTACATACTGTATGATATTATTGTAATGGTGGGTCGCCGAGCCAAGCTGCTTAAGTACAGTAACTTGACTCTGGTCCCACGCTCATCTAGTTTATTCTCCAGTGACTGGACGTTGGCTAGTAAGATGCTGAGAAGTGGTGGACGGTGCAGTCGTTCCCTCAGTCTTAGCTGAACTCCGGCGCGTTTTCCCCGGTAATTCTTTGTTCGCCGTCTGCGTCCTTCTCCATTGTTGTGGTCAGGCAGCCACAGCAGACTGACTGGAAACTGTGTTAAAAAGTGGTGAGTGAGCTATTTTCCGATGTTCAGAAGGGTCTCACTGTCGTAGGTTATTAGAGCAGATGTCGTGTGTAAAAAAGACACCATCAAAAAGGGGGTAAAAAATAACATAAGTGCACAGCCTGAAGGTGTCTGACCTCGTCCGCGCCATCTTGGAAATCTCTCCTGCTGTCCTAGACGGCTTCTACTTGGCTGCTGTAGAGAGCATACTGACCATAAGCATTACATCATGGTTCGGGAATTGCTCTGTCCAAAGCCCTGCGGAGGCTGGTTAGAGCAGCTGAATGCTACACCAGATCTGCCTTGCCCTCCCTACAAGACATTTACACCAGCTGCTGTAGGACCAGAGCAATAAAAATCTTCAGAGTGCCCTCCCACCCCAATAACTCTCTGTCCTGCCTGCTGAACTCAGACAAACGGTTCCGCAGCCTTATGATCAGAACTGAAAGGTCAAAGAGGAGCTTTTTCCCCAGGTCATAAGGCTCCTAAAGTCTCAGTCTCAGACTCAAGTCTCAGTGCCCCTAGGTCTCCCACCAGACTCTACAGTGACTCTTCAGTCACTGTAACACTGACATCACTGTGCACACTGTGTACGTTTGCCCATAATCCCATGAGTACTGTTTACATTCAGTTCATATTATCTAAATTGTCTGTACGTTTCTCAGGTATCTTGCACATTGCGCTTATACTACACAGCACAATCACTTTGACCATGTCACTTATGTATAGATTATGTACAGCTGAATATATTTAATATATTTTTTTATTATTATATTATTATTTTACATTATATTTATATTATTTTATATTGTTCTATTATTCTCTTATTATGCACAGCTGCTCGGAGTGACCATGGTTAAATTTCACTACATGTTGTATGTGTTCAACTGTGTATTTGACAAATAAACCTCTGGAATCTTGAAAGTAATGACAAAGTTCCGGGTTCAACCACAAGGTGGCGTTTATTGCACCCATACAATACCAGTCATACTCGTGCTGCAGGGTCATGGGACAAAGGGGATAAGCAGTTGGAAGATAGATGTTCTCCTTTTTGCACAAGGTCTCCTCTGGAGCAACAGGTTTCCTCTGGTAGTTCAAAAACATGCAGGTATGTTTCTCAAATCAGTATCTCTAAATCATCCATTGCATGTGATGTGTAATGGACTGGAATCCAGTGCAGGGTATTCCCCTGCCATGTGCCATATGGGACAGGTAAGAGGTCGGAAAATGCACACGTTGATTTCATGACGTCATGATACATAACATTTAGCAGACACTTATTTCACTTATTTGGCTTCTACGATTATTGTTCTATATCCTCCCCATTCATAAATCAGAACTGGAACTTAGGGGAACAATATACATTTTGTAGCATGTGGGTATGGAGGCCCAAATGCACATGGACCCAGATCTCAGAAGGTCCTCAGTACACCAAATCCAGCAAACATGCTAACTTCCTTCCCCTACAGAGGAACAGCAGCCGTTCCAAAGGTCCAAGGGGCTAGCCATCTAGCACAGTGCTTCCCAAACTGGTCCTTGGGGACAGTTCATGATTTTGCTCCCTACCAGCCCTCCAACATGATACTATCCTCCCCCCACACTTTACAGTTGGGCCAAACCCAAATTGCACAACATTAGCCACTGGCCCATTTTTTGCCCAGGAGTGAATAACACAGACCATTACAGCAAAACAGATTTCTCTTTCATTCAGTTTTTCTTTCATTTGACCAGAGAACATCCTCCAGTGGGGTAGGTCTTTGTCCTGGTGACTGCCTGCAAACTTCAGCCTGGATTTTTTTGTGTCAGTGTAGGAATATTTGTGTGTCAGCCTTTCAGACTATGGTGATGAAGAACTCTCTTAGTGGATGACGTAGATAATTTGGTACCTGATGCCTCCAGCTTCTTGGCCAGTTCCTTTATTAATGGGGTTCAGTCAAACCTTCTGGAGCAAAGTCCATTCATCCCAGGGACTTAATCCGTGCCTCCTTCCTGAATGATGCAGTGTCTATGTGATCCCTAGATATTTGTATTTGCATACAATTGTTTGTACAGATGACCATGGTGCCATTTATTGTTAGGAAATTATTTCTATGGAGGATCTTGGTTGAGTCGCTTGGATTTTCCCACGGTATCAAGGGCAACAGGGTGCTGGCTGTTAAGTTAGGTGCTTACTGTAAATACAGCCACAGTGAAGCCAAAAGTTGCCAATCAGAAGCTTCTACAGATATTACATCAATTTCTGGAATATTTCACACTTGTTAAAGGGACATTCAGCTTTATGAACATTTGACCCAGTTAAATGTGCTAAAGTAAGTAAATAAATCCATCTCTCAGCTATTATGGTGATTCCCCGGACTCAGGGGAATACATGTGGTTTTGTTTTTGTTCTGTTGTTGCTGTCGCCAACACTTTGCTTGTTAAGTCGATAACTCAAAAAGCATTTGACAGATCTTTATCAAACTTTGCACAAGCATTGTATGAATGGAAATAATTAAATTTGGAGACAGACTGCTCCAAAATTGAAGAAGCATTACATAGTGATAGCAAAAAAATGGGCAGTTTTGACACTTGATACATTGGTTCTGTAAATCGCTTGGGGTATCTTGAAAAGCGCTATATAAATGTAACACTGATTGATTGATTGATTGATTCATTCATTCATCCTAACAGTCACGATGTCATGCCCTGCTCGTCCGATCCTCCTGTGTGCCACGCCCACTCATTTACCTCATGTGGAATCCCGGTGTTCCCAGCTGTGTCTGGTTGTTGTTAATTAGTCTTGTGTATTAAGTGCTTCCAAGTCAGTCTTACCCCTGTCCGGTCATTGATGTCAGTCTTGTGTCCTGTGTTTCTTGGTTATATTCTCCGAATCAATTCCCGTTTACCCGACCTCACTGCTTCTGTGCTGCTTCCCTGGAACGCAACTGTGACACACAAGCTTGGCTGAAAATCCTTGCCATTCAGCAGAAGCTAAATGGATTGGCCTGGTTAAGGGTTCATCTACTTCAGTAGGCCGAGCGCTACGAAAAGTCACAGAAAGTGCTCCAGCATTAATAGATATATTGCGATAAGTACACTCGGTCCCCAAGCTTTGCTCTCAGCTGTGTAAATATGTGTGTGTATGTCTGAGTATGTCTGAATAGGACAATGATTAACCAAGTTTAACCATTCAAAACACAAGTTCAGAACAGGCGCAGATATGGTGAACCTAAACACATCACAAGTCACACAAAGTGCTTCAGAGTTGCCAGATTAATCACTTTACCTTAAATTTGGACCTTATGTTTTCCTGCGTACATATATAAAAGTGTGTGTGTGTGTGTGTGTTTGTAGTTATTGTAGTTATAGAACCAGATTTCCCCACAATGTGATAAATCCTGTAACTCTATCTTGTGGAGACATTTTTTGGTCTTAATTTTAAAAAAATTTGTGACTGCAATCAAAAAACTAAAAATGTCAAAAGGCTTGTATTTTATTTGGTTACTTATGGTTAAGGTTGGGGCTGGGTATAGGTCATTGTTCGGATTAGGGGTTTTCCTATAGAAATTAATGTATGTCCCCACAAAGATATGAATACAATTGTGCATATGTCTATTTCTGAACAGGAGAGCGATTCACCATGTTTAACCATTCAAAGTTCAGCCATCAGGCAAGATAAAGTTACCTGTTTGCCAATATTCCTTGATGATTTGTGGGTAAGGAGTTGGTATACTTTAAGTTAAAAAGTGATTTGTAAACCTGATTTGTAGTCCTGTGTATACACTGTGATTAAGAACGTCTATTCATTATGTTTTTTAATCTGCAAAAGCAGTCTTGGAATTAATTCTTCTGGGAAATGTGGAAACGAATGAGGAAAGGAAGAGTTTGCACTCATCCTGTATATTGCGTGATTTTGCCCGAATTTAAAAAATAAAATGCTAGGTCTGGATTTGAACCAATATGGGACGCGAGTTTTCAGACCATGTGATCATGAGCTTAAATTAGTATTTTGTAGGCATGTTAAACTAAAGCACAGTTCAGTGTAGCAGCAGAGCTCAACAGATAAAGCACTGGGTTAATAATAAAAAACTTGTGTGGTTAAATCTCAGTGTACACACATAGATTGTAGCACTGCACTGTAAGTCCTGTTGAATAAAAGCACCAGTTAAATGTAAATTAGCTAAATGTACATCACGCACATGAAAAAAAAACTTTAGGGGCCCCAGTAGGGTTGTGTATTTATATCGTTAGTGTATTTGTTATTGTTCTTACTGCTGTGTCACAGAAAATGTTGGTCTGTTGGTCATAATGCAAAAGAGAAATAAATAATAAATAAATTATTAAACATAAAAATTATAAACACTATATATGACATTCAGACATGGACATCAAAATGTAGACAACGTAATAACAAGGACTCAACTGCATATTGGTTTTCTAGCTCAGTGGTTTGGGTTGTGGCCCCTCATCTCTAGGGTTAGGGTTTAGTTATGGTGTTTCTAATGTGCATATGTGTGTGAAATTTGTGCATTCCTCTTGTGCTGTGTGCCCCTTGGGTACTACATGTCATATTGCAATCCGAAAACATGCAATTAGGCAACTGGTAACTGTATTGAGGGAATGTGTCACTGACATTACCTCAAGGTTGTCCTTTGTTTCGTGGGATTGAATCACTGTAACACTGCACTGGAAAAAAGGTGTGGTAAATACTCGTATATTGGAATATATGGAATAGAAAAAAAACACAGGAAATCCCGCACAGAACATAGAATTTGACCTCTGGGAATTTTTGGTGAGGGTAATATCAGCATATTAAACCTAAAGAAATTTCAAGTTTATTTATCATGGCTTAACTTCAGTCAATTACATCCATTTGGCCAGAGAATTATATTATCATGATTTCCAGCCTACAATTTGGCTGGCATAATTATTCTATCAGATTATAACAGGTGTTTCACTTAATCAGTAGTTAGCTTTCAACCTGTATGAGAAAGTTAAAAAAGCATTTCCATTCTTGTTCTTTGTCATCTTTCCCTTTAAGTTATTGTTACATTGTTAAGTGGCATTAAATGCCATTATCTAACTGGTATGAGATATATAAGTATTGTAACAGAAATAATGCATTCATTATGATTAAAATGGGTGGTAATTGGGTCAGGTCTGTCAGGTTAGGGAGCATGCACTGGTACAGCACACTGCCACACCCACCACACGACGAAACACCTTGGTACCCCCCAGGCCAACACAGTCCAGTCCCACCCTCTGGAAATGGCCGTTTATCTGCCACACCCAGGTGTTACATGGGTGATCCCTTGGCCTGGCCCAGTTTCTCAGGTCCTCAGCAATGAGGAATCTGTGAGCTAGATTATCCTCAGGGAATCGCGCCACATGGACATAATGTTGAATCTGACAGTTACTCACAATGTAGGTAATGTGCCTCATTTGGGATTCCCTGAGCAACCGCAAGATCGACACAAAGTCAAAGCAGTGGTACCCAAGGATTCTCAGAAAGACACAGTACCAAAGGACTCCAGTTTTCATCTCAGCTCATTGGATACAGTCCATGTCTCGTAGCCATACAAGAAAACAGGGGGTACCACAACTCTAAGGACTTGGACTTTCATCCTCTTGGAACGATTTTGGAAGCCCCACATACCATTTTCCAGCAGCCTCATGATCCCCTATGCTCTCCCAGTCCATCTACTGACTTCATAGGAAGAGTCACCAGAGACATGAATGCCGCTACCTAGGTAAGTGAACCTCTCGAAGCAGTCAACATTCTCGCCGCAGACAGACGCAGTGCTAATGGCTGAGTCCAAGAGGTCATTAAAGGTCTGCATCTTAGTTTTTATCCAGGACAATCATAGGCCCAGACACTCAGACTCCTAACTCAGTCTCTCGAGAGCCCCAATCAGACCCTCTATTGACTCTGCGAAGATCACAGCATCTTTGGCAAAATCCAAATCAGTAAATTCTTCTTTATCAACAGATGCCCCATAGCCACTGGACCCCTTGACCCTGCCTAACACCCTGTCCATGCAAGCATTGTATGTAACAGAGTAGGAGCAAGAACACACCCCTGATGAACCCCAGAATCAACTGGGAAAATGCAGAGGTACTGCCTCCACTTTGCACAGCACTCATAGTACCAGTGTACAGGCTGGCCATGACGTCCAGCAACTTCAGGGTAATCCCATGAAGTCTCAGGATGTCCTTCAGGGCAGCTTGATCAACAAAGTCGAACATTTTATGAAGATCAACAAAAGCTGCAAAGAAACTCTGCTGATATTTGCATTTGCACTCGATGAGAACCCTCGGGCAGGATGTAGTTGATGGTAGACTTCTTAGGCGTAAAGCCAGATTGCTCTGGTTGCTGGTAGGTGAGCAGCCACGTGTAATCCTTTTGAGGATGACCCTAGCATGGACCTTGCTCAGCACTGTGAGCAGAATTATTCTCATGTAGTTGCAGCAATCCAAGTGATCACCCTTCCATTTCCAGATAGGGACAGTCAGTAGGGTTGATTGCTGTCTCCCAAATGGAAGCTTGCAATGCCAGGAGGACAGCCTTACCACAAGTCTGGAGAAGTTCATCCTGGATACCTTTATTAGGGTTCATCTTCGACATATATTACTTACATACATATTTGGTAAGTCATTTCACCTTTGATCACGGGGAATACACTGGGAAATAAAACATGGAAAGGGCGCCGGGGGGGGGGGGGGGGGGGGGGGGGGGGCGGGCGGGGGGGGGGGGGGGGGCGGGGGG
>JAODKC010000117.1:27333752-27354747 GCA_026777985.1 Mormyrops attenuatus | reverse complement strand
TCTCTTTTAAAACTATAGGTAAGATGCCATCGGGTCCCTGCGGTTTATTTATTTTGAGCTTGGCTAGACTTAGTACCCAGTAAATTTAGTAAAGAGGAAAATTCACATTTGAAGATCAGTAAAATGAAGTCTTGTTACGTCAAATCAAAAGTTTCCCAAATCATGCTGACAAAAGCAGCTGGTAAAGATTGTGGATGTGGATTCAGTGGTTCACATACATAAGTTATATGCCTATTGCCTAAAAATCTCAATAATTACCTGGAAAAACCACTACACATAATACAAATGAAGGTGGCATTTTCTGAGAACTATATGACTATGCATGTCACACTCTTGCTAAGAATTCGCTGTCCAATTATCTGTCATCTATTATTCTGGTGTAATTGTACTGGTGTAATTAAATGTTTCAAAAAGTTAAATATAAACCTATGTTTCTTGAAGGGATTCAGGTCCATTTTGCTTTGTGAGTATTTTAATTCTGTGGATTTGAACCTGCAGCCTCATGGTCATAGGTCAACACATAATACCTCCCACATTACCTGTAGAATGATCAGTTTTTCAAAGCCAGAAAAAGCCATGTATTACTGAGATTTTAATAGTTTTTTTACATTAAATTCAAGTACATTTGTGTAACATTTCAATGATACCTTTCGTGTTATTACACAAAGAATTTAAGGGCAGGGTTATATTGGGTATGTATGTGTGTAGTTAGGTTCAATGGGTTTTTATGAGGCAACGTCTTTTCCTAGCCATGGGAACTGGTGAATAACCGGATGGATTCCTTTGTCCTCCACTAGGGAAATTGGCTGATCGTCCAATGCAATGACTCACACATACAACCAAAGTTTTTAAAAATGTTTTAAATAAGATGTATGTAAAGATTCATTTCGGTCAGCTGTATACTTGGTAGCACTATGCTTGTTCACTCTGCCTGGCGTATGCAAGGCTGTGCTGTATAAAAACGAGCATCCCAGCGTCACACGCATCTCCCAGTCCCATTCTCGCACCTACAAGTCTGTCCGTCCGATTATTCTGTTATGACATGTGCCCATTTTGACGTACAACCTGTCTGTTAGAACCAACAGTAATAAGTATGCCTTGTGACAAATGCATCTATATTATTAGTCTCTTGTTTTGGTGAGTAGTAAAATATAATTTTGTTGCGTTGTAACATCTTTTTTAAATCAAGAAAAACAAATCTTACACAGTAACCCTATACCAAGCCCAAGAACAGGGCTAATAAAATCATTAAATGATGTGACTGAAAGCTGAACTTGTTCTGTGGTGCTACAATCTGCAGTAGATTTTCATGACCGGATAAGTTACAGCATGTCAACTGCATGGAGAGCGCACATACTGTGTCACAACTGAAAAGGAGTTCATGTAAAACTGTCTAATGTTCCTTGAAAAATGATCTATCTTGATTTATAAATCCTTGGAGTCTGGTTTCCTCTGGCTTGCCAGTTTTTGTGGTTAGGGTATTGGATTATGCAGCCCATTTGAGTGCAGTGGAGCCAAAAAAAGTATGTGTTTTACAACACTGACCCAATGTCACATATAATGATCAGATTTCTCCTCTATAAAACTGGGTTAATCACCGAATCAGGCGAAAGTTCATTTCCCATGAATGGGATACTGAATTTCTTTGAACTTGCAGTTATACAACTACCTATGGATCAGTCACATAACACTGAATTAAATGCAAACAAAACATTTACTCTTTGACAAATGCCATAAAGCTACATCATGCAAGGCAAGCCCCTTCTAGCATGGCAGATAAGTCTAATTCATCTAAGGGATTGATTGATCTATCTATCTATCCATCCATCCATCCATCCATCCATCAATCCAACCATCCATCCATCCAACCATAAACTTAGCTCTTCTTCAATTGACTTGATTCGACTTTCAGATAATCAGCAAGAGAGTATAGCAATGCAAATCTTCTACTTTCCACTTGCCTATGTGTGCAATTGGATGGAAACCCACAACCCTGGAGGTATAAGACAAAAGAACGACCCACTGAGCCACTGGAAAAGGGCACAGCAATCTGCATCTGATTATATGAAAAGGAGAAGGCAAGACCAGAATGGAAATTAAGGGAAGAGTTAAACCTGGAGAAGAGAAGTTTGCATGCATTGTGGAAGGGCTGCATGGGCAACACTGAAAACAAGTGTCTCAACAGAGGCAATAGGTGCCAAAATGAAATCACAGTAGACAGAAAATTACAGACAATTTACAGACAAACACTATGGTGGAGAAACGGGAAAGAGGAAAGTGGAAAGGTTTGTGGGAGCATCCTGATGCTATAGGGGACGTGCCAGGGTACAGCACGTTTTAGATTTAATATGAATGGCTAAAATCTGAAGCACAGAAAAATACTGTATCAGTCTGCTATGTGACGTTATGAGAGACAAAGTCGGGACAGTCAGCGGGGTGGATTGCGCTCAAGTGGTCAGACAGACGCACGTGGTCTATTGTGTGTGTGAGAAAACTTGGTTAGCATTCTAAAGCAGCAGTAGTGGGAAAATTTCCAAATGTTCTACTAAATTACCACAGTTAAAAACCAATTCTTTTTATCCAGTACATGGAACAAGGCAGGAGACGACCCTAGGCATGATTCTGATTATTATTATTATTATTAGTGGTAGTAGTGGTAATAGTTGTACTACTACTACAACTACTACTACTACTACTACTACTAGTACAACTACTACTACTACTACTACTACTACAACTACTACAACTACTACTACAACTACTACTACTACTACTTTGGTCTTTAATGCATACATTCAATGGATGTGCATTCCATGCTTAAACTGGTTAATTTAAAAATGATTCCATGAGAAATGTAATGTCAAATTTAAAAAGTCATGAAAACATAAAAAATAGGCATATGATTTTCATTTGAATGTGATTCTAAGCTGTGACGATATTTAATATTCACCAAGGGCCCATCCACCGTGCTGTTCACAATGAGCAGAAACGAATACAAATTTCACATCAGAGCAGGTAAAACAAGCCCCCAGCTGAAGGGGGGTATTCATTTAGCCAATCAGCCCAAATGAAAAAGCAGTGTGACATCGCCATCTGCAGGTGCCAGTTTGTATGGAGAAGCCGTTGACAGCGGTGCTCTAAACGTGCCATCCTAGTCTGAGCCTTGGTCAACTCCCAGGAACTTAATTGCAAAACTAATTAAAGCTAAACAGTACAGTACTTGCCAGAGAGAGTGCGACCATTAAAAATTATTCAAATAAATAATTTAAATTACACTGACATAACTGAGGGGTAACGCAGAACTAGTATTTCAGTTTTTAGCATTGTAGCCTTGCACTTCCAACTTTGTGGGTTCAGTTCCCACCCGAGCTCTGTGTGTGGACGTTCTCCATGTGCACGATTTCCCTGGGTGCTCCGGTTTCCTCCGCCAGTCCAAAAACATGGGCTTAGGTAAATCAGTGTCATGAAATTGCTCAAGGTGTGAATGTGTGTGTCCAGCAATGCAATGTCATCTTATCCGGGGGACCAAAACCTTGTGGGCTCCAGGATCACTCAGTCTGTCCATGTAGCTGGAAGATGGATGGACGGATGGCAGATTAATTTCATTTATAAATACAAATAGATGTTTGTAAAAAGAAATTTTGTTTTATTTACACGTATACATTGCCCAGCTGCTTAATATCATCCATTACAAATAAAAATCTTAAATTAAGATCTATAGTGCAGCCAAGTGGTTAGGTTTGGAATTGTTACCTTTTCCTGAAACATAACAAACAAATGAAAACTTCCGGTGGTGGGAATAAAAATGTAAACACCTAACAATATATTAATATGACCTAATGAGGAGGAAGGTTGACCTTCAAAACAACTTCCGTCCTTGGAATGCTGTCATACATATTCTGAGCTATATGTAGTGGGATACTGGACCATGCACTGTCAGAAAAAAGTGCCAATTTGTACCAATTAAGGGTACAATTACTAGTGTCACTGGGCCTGTACCCTCAAGGATGTACCAACTGTACGCAAGCTGTAGGTAAATGTACCTTTTCTTGTTGATGGACAAAAGAAGTGCACTTTATTCTCCACAGCTTTTCATAAATGCTGAATGCTGATTATTTTCAGTGACTGGGGAGGTCATTCTGGTGAATATGAAATCACTTTGGGTTCATCCTGGTGTACATGAAACTACTCTTGTATTTGTTCAGCAGTGAGTATGGGAGCATTATCATCTTGAAATAATAGGACATTGTGTGGGAACAGTGATTGTACCATAGGGTGCACCTAGACCTGTAAAATGGTCTCATATTCCTTGCTTGTTATACAACCATCCAGTGCAATCATCAGACCTAATGATGCCCACAAGATGATTACCTACTTACGCCAAAACACATGTGAGATAAAGGCATCCTTTTCAGATGGCAAACCTGTCCAGATGTAGGAGAAAGAGTGAACGATGACTCATTAGACCACATTATGGTCCCATTTTTTGGGTGGAGGTTTTATGCTCCTTCATACCAGGTCATACATTTTCCAAATGGTTTCTAATCAACAGCCCCTTTAATTTCTAGAATTTCATAATGCACAGTTTTTGTTAATACTGGGTCATGAAGGTGTCATCAGTCACTGAGGCCATATTTTGTGCTGTGTTGCACATATTTTGTGGCGTGTATCCTTTATATAATCCTGCATATAAATGCCCATCTGTCCCTGGCATTGTTCCACTCTGCTGATGCATTTTGTTTGCATTCGGCATATGCTGTCATGAATTGAATTGTAAGAATGTTCCTCTTGTAACATTAAGATGACTGGTGTGGCTGCGATTGGGAAAGACCTCTTTGCTTCATGTTGCTTTGAAAGTCCTGTTAATGCTCAGGTTCTTTTATATCTCTCACATTGCAAGTTCAGCCTAATACGGTTTTCCTTTGTAGTCACATTTATAATTGTGACTTATTTACTTCAAAGTTAAAGTTCTTATTCTTGCGGTGTTTTCATTATTTTGCCCACCCCCTGCAAAATCCCTATTTTTCTCTTCCTTCAACAAGCCGTTATTGCATGGCTAATGAAAGACTCGATAATGACAGTGCTCATGAGATGTCAAATGTAAAAGGGCGGGGTAATGCTTTACAACAGAAGATTGTATCACATTGCAGCCTAAATGGAAGCTGTCATATATATTTTAAATCTGGGTGTTAAAAGCTGGGTCAGCTATAAGGATACCGTGAGGCTTTCACATTTCAGCTGAGGTAGAGGTTCTTCCGGTGCATGTAATTACATGATGAATAGGTGCTCATTATTTCTTAAAGGGTTCATCTCAGCCCACAATTATATGATTGTCTGTATAGAGGCTTGATCTTCAGTTGGCACTCAGTTGGCAGTCATTCCCCCTGCATTGCTCGGAAATATACAAATGCTTTTGAGAAATTAGTTTTTTTTTCCAGCATATGACCAGTTGCCTTAAAACTAAAAATGCATGTGAATGAAAGCTTATTCTGTCTGGCCTTTGCAGGGTCTGTGACCCCCCACGTACTGCATGACACATTGGCATAACACATAAATACAAGGTTCACAATAAGTAATATGCATTCCATGAGTGATCTGTAGAGGGTGCTTTTAATGCAGTCTGCAAAGGTGCCATGACGATTTAAATATCTCCCAAACCCTTTCATGTCAGAATAAAATCAGCCATGTTCTACCAGTCCAGAACCACAGGTTGGGGCGGGGGGGGGGACTGAGAATCAGGATTGCATTAGTAAAAATAAAATCTAATATCAAGATTTTAAGGATATTTCACTATAATTTATTTAATAGTTGTATTGTTTTGTATGCTAGTATTTGCCAATAGTTGATTTTGGGTCAGTATTCCTGTGATTAGTGTTTTATAGCTCAAAACATATATAGAGTTATGCAAATTTACAGGAGTATAAAAACACTAGTGTTTGAAGATCATCAATACCCAATATATTGCTGACTCATTTACGCCCACTACAAAATTTTTTCTTGCATAATTTGTCTTTTCCTGTTTGTTTTTTCTGATTTCAACATAGCTAAGGCAGCTGCAGATTTGGAAGTTTAGGGAATGATATTATGTTTGGTTTTATATTAAGAAAACACTCTTTATTTTGCAGATGCCCCCACATGTAAAGTAATGTTGATGTAAAGTTATAGATTTAAAATGCTAATGTTTTGAAGTAGGGTGGGTTTTGCTTTCCTGTGTTTTTCATAGTGAATCATCAAAAAATTAGGTGACCAGTTTGTCTTTTCATGATGAATGAAAAAATAGTTATTGCCCTCTGAATCAATGACCAATACTGCCCCCCAAAGCAAAACATTGTAACTACACTGACACTGAAACAGAAAAAAGGATGTTTAACCTTAGTTTTAGTGTAGATTTTTGTAATTACTGCAGTTTTCACAGTCTGTGTTTTTTCTTCAAAACTGAGCATAGTTGAACTAAGATGTTTTGTCACAAGATACAACATTCAGTTTTGATAAAATACACTATTACAGTATTTTGCCTTTATATACCAGAATACATGCTATGTGTTCTCTCCAATCTTTCCATGGCTAATTAATTAATTAGGTTTGAATGTGTTGAAGCACACCACATGTTATGAAAAAGATATGTTGTTATGTGGGTGGTTGCAGACCTCTAGCTTTTAGGCCTTGGCATTTGAGCTATGAAATATTGCCAAGATAAGTAATTTTTGAACTGTTAATAAGACACAAGAGCTGCTCTGATGAAACTGAACCCTTTCCCCAATTTTAATGAATTTCACATTTATAATATCCTGCTGGGTCTTGGTCTTCATTTACTCTCCTCTTGCCGCTTGATGCTCTCCACATATGGACATACATGACATCACAGCCCTTTCTAGTAACCTGCCCCACTCACCCAAGGGCCCCATCAGCCGCTCGGTGCTGCATTTCCCTCCCTTCTATTAGATGGGTTGGAAAATGCATTTTCATTCTTTGCATTAGGCTGTTAGTAGATTGAACTGCTATGAGGCTTTTAAAAAGCCCATATATTTTATTAATTACATGAAAGGACATTGCACCCCCTACTTATGTTCTAGGTAGTTTGAGCAAAAAGACAAGGAAAAATAGATAGATATTATTTCATGCAGGTGAAATATTGATGTAATACTGAAAGAATATTGGTCAGACAGTGTCATGGATTATTTTACTACCAATGGCCAACTACTGAGGTACCTAGTAGTGTCTCAGAGTGTGGTGGGAAATCAAGGTGATAGACTCATCTTGCACTAAACTTTCGACAGGCAAAGTAATTCTCGAAGGTGAAGCCCACAGCTGTCTCTAGTGTTTCTGGACTTCCCTACTCTGCCTTTATGGAAGCAGAATGTTAGTATTGAGAACTGCTGTTGTGGAAACTTTTGTTTGGTGCTTGGGAGGCGTTATTACCACCATCCCAGTATTCTAAGTCTGAGTATGGCTAAGCGTAATAGTAATGATGATACTCATTATGGCGTACCTATAATGAAGCATTATCTCACTGCAGTTTAAACTAATTATCCTAGCTTTATAGGGTGGAATGAGGGGGAAAGCATGCAAACCACTTCCTACTAATAGGATTAAACTAGAAAGGGAGGCTGTCAGAAAGATAGCATTGTATTCCCCGGACAGCCTGGTCACCTGCTCCACCCATCTAATCCCTACTCTTTGCACACTGACTAACCTGTACAATTTCTAGAAGTACGGGATTGATGAACTGGAAATGAGAAAGTATAAAAATGATAAGAATAAAATGTTTAAGAACAAATATGTTTTTACGTGAATACTACACAGTCCAAGTTGACAGATAACTCTGAAGCTACATTTACAGTATTCAATTATGACACATTCTACTTACACGTCAATTTGCAAAATCATTCATTTAGGTGGTTACATGTATTTCTTTGTGTATGTCTTAATGTCCATGTCTTAAAGTGTTATTTATATTATTTCTATCATTTATATGTCTAAATATTTATAGTCAATTAATTTCTCATTTGCACTATGAGCAATATTTTCCAAAACACAACAGTAAGAACTGTAACAGATGCAGTTAGTGATGACCAAATGAAGCTTCATGAACCATTTATTTTGTATTTTGTATTTTGATCCCACTACATGGCATTCTTGGTTGGGCCATGCTTTGAGCCCTTTTTTGCACAGAGAGCACCATCTAGTGTGGTCAGAAAGTACAGCAAATGGTTCATGAAGCTTAATTTGACCATCACTAGATACAGTGATAGTATAGATGGACAGTTTGTGTTACTGTATTAAATCATGTACACTATTTAGTTTGACATTCCTACTAAATGAAGCTCACGTAATCCTTAAAACGTATACGCAATTTACTTTTTTGTGTTTTCAGTTTGCCAGTTTGTACTCTCAAAGTAATTTAAAATTTAATTGTTACGCTTTGTTTTGTTTGTGTTCTTGCCGAAAGAAAACGTGAACCGAAGCCAGAAGCTGGAGGGAAGTTTGCGAATGCTGTAGGTATTATGAGTACATTGATTTACACAAATCTTTGTGATAATGCATAATACACCATATGGACAAAATTATTTGGCCAATCATTGAATTGAGGTGTTTCATTCAGACCCATTGCCACAGGTGTATATAATCAAGCACCTACCTATGCAGTCAGGTTTACAGACATTTGTGAAAGAATGGGTCGGTCTGAAGAATTCAAGCATGGTACTATCACAGGATGCCACCTTTGCAATAAGTCAGTTCATGAAATTTCTTCCCTGCCAGATATTTCACGGTAAACTGTAAATGGAATTATTGCAAAGCGGGAGCGTTTAGGAACAACAGAAACTCAGCCACAAAGTGGCAAACCACGTAAAGTAACAGAATGTGGTAGTCAAGTGCCAAGAGAAAGTCTGGTGGAGGAGGAATAATGGTATGGGGTTGTTTTTCAGGGGTTGAGCAAGGACCCTTAGTTTTAGTGAAAGGAACTCTTAATGCTTCAGTATGCAAAGACATTTTGGACAATTCTATACTTCCAACTTTGTGGGAACAGTTTGGGGAAGGGCCTTTTCTGTTCCAGCATGACTGTGTCCCAGTGCACAAAGCAAGGTCCATAAAGATATGGTTGGGTGAGTTTGGTGTGGAAGAACTTGACTGGCTTGCACAGACCGCTAACCTAAACCCCATTAAACACCTTTGGGATGAACTAGAATGTAGTCTGTGAGCCAGGCCTTCACGTCCAACATACGTAACCTCAAAAATGTTCTTCTGTGTTGGTCCCTGCCTTGTGCCCGTAGCCTCCAGGATTGGCTCCGGACCTCCAGTGAACCTGAATAGGACAAGCAGTTTTCAGAAAATGGATGGATGGATGGATTTAGAGTGGGATGTCATAAAGGTTTGTGTATGGTGTAATGGCCAGGTGTCCCAATACTTTTGTCTATATAGTGTATGTCTCCCAGTCCTACATGGTTTTATTCTGCCAAATCTGGCACTTGTCCAAACAACTTAAGCTTCAGCTAATGCTATGGCAGAAATTAGGTGTTATGGTCATCTAATTCTTAATACTGTGTATGATAAAACTAGGGATGGGCATTTCAGGCAGAATTACTAGTCGCATATCTCCAATCATTATTTGAATAATATTTGATTAGCCCTGTCTCCATTCCACCCCCACCACACACATGGAGAAGCATGTTAGGAGTATTGATCAAAATATTTATTTCATTCCCTACAAAATGAGATATTACGTGCTGCAAATGTATAGCACAAAACATTAAAAAGTAGCTTGAATTAATTTAATTGAAATTAAATTAAACTGAAGAGACAGCTCAGGTTCTCAATAATAATAATAATAATTCATTTTATTTAAAGGCGCCTTTAAAAACACGCAAGGACACACAATAGTGTTTAATATTCTCTGCTTTGGGCCGCTATGGCAAATGGCAATTTGTGCATTTCTTCTTCTTATTTTTTTTGAGTAAATAGAGTAATAATAACAAATAAAGATGCTTGTCTTTGATGTGACTTAGTGCCGTTGCTTCAGTTTTGATGTGATTTATCTTCATATTTGAACAGTTCTAGATCAGACAAATTATGTTTGTGTTATCATGCTGACATGAATAAATGTCTGAGCTGCCTTTCTCTTTGCTATCACTATGCAGCACAGCTTCGATTTTGGCACGATTTGTCTCAAAATTTTATCTGGTCCAGATCTTCACCCAAACATGTCTGCAAGGGTTGAAAAGACCTATCAAATACTTTCTGAGTTATCACACTAACAGAATCAAACGTCTGACACTAGCCATATTTTAATATCACTATGCGGTTTTGCTTTTATTCTGTCTCAAAATTTGACCACTTCCAGCTTGTCACTTCTGCAATGTGCCTGCAAAGTTTGAAAAAGATCTGTACTTTTAGAGTTATTGTGTTCACAAGACCAAATGTTTTCTACAGCTGCCATTTCCTTCCTTTGCTGCCACACAGCGCTGTTGCTTCATTTATGGGACAGTATGTCTGAAAATGTAATGTTTTTCTGCAGCAGTAATAAGGACCACCAAATACTTTTTCACTTATCACATCCAAAATGTCAAATATTGTCTGCTTTCACCCTTCCCTTTGCTGCCACTAAGTGACATTGCTTCAGTTTTGGGGAGATCTGTCTCAAAATTCATTTGATTCCATTTTGTCACACATACAATGGCTCTGCAAAACTTGAAACAGATTGTCAAATAGTTTTTGTGTTAACGTCTTAATTCTGCGGCAGTGCCAGAAACATGTGCATTCCCAACTGGGCAATACAGTTACAGAATATAGCAATAAAAAAGAATAAATTGTACTTTATAACTGACTTTCTTTAAAATACATATGTATGAAATACAAAATATGTATTAAAATTGTATTACATTATGCCTGTTTGTCTGACTGCAAATTAGCTCTGGTAAAATAAGGCAGCAACCCTGCTCACTCCTGGTTTCATGGGAATATTTTCTGAGTATCCTTCTCTTTATCTACAGATAGAGAGCCAGAGCAATGGCACACGGCTGGGTTCATTTGTATTTCCATGGCAACTGATCAAGTAAAGATACTCAGAGGAATGATTACCTCATTAGAGCTAAATAGCATCAGTTGCACATATTTGGGAAAGACCTGGAATTTCTGTGTCATGGTGTTTGTGATGCATGTTGGTTAATTGAGATGCTGGCATATATATATATATGATTTAATATATATTGCTAAACTTTTTGTGACAGCTCCTAATCCTTATTTTATCGCTATATTTAGCAGAAGTATCATCCACATTTTATGTTCATATTGAAGACTTTTATCCCACCCACTATCACAACCATATCCAAACAGAAAATTAATCATTAAGACTTTAAAAAGAGGTTCTTCTCCTTTGAACAGAAAGACATTTTTTTTAGGTTATCATTAATATAATCATTATATATTATCATTAATAATATAATCATTATATATACACACTATATGGACAAATGTATTGGGACATGTGGCCATTATACCTTACAGGAACTTTTATGATATCCCATTCTAAATCCATAGGCATCAATATGGAGTTGGTCCTCCCTTTGCAGCTATAGCATCTGCCACTCGTCTAGGAAGGTTTCCACAAGATTTTGGAGCATGTCTGTGGGAATTTTCACCCATTCATCCAGGAGAGCATTTGTGAGGTCAGGCATTGATGGTGGATATTGTCACGACCCATCGTTCCACCCCTTCGTTGACCACGCCTCCTCGTTACCCTCGTGTGGATTGCCAGTGTTTACCAGCTGTTTTGAGTTGTCTTCGTTAGTTCAGTGTATTTAAGTCCACGTCAGGGTTTGTTTCCCTAGTTCTGTCGTTGTATTGTTGCGTGCGGTTTTCCTCCCCGTTCCCTTCGTTACCCGATTAAAACCCCTGCATTTTACCTCTGTCCTGCTTCCTCTCGTCTGCTTCCCCGGTCCGTGCTTCGCGGTTCGTAACAGATGTAAAGGCCTGGTTCTTAATCTCCATTCAAGTTCATCCAAAATGTGATTGACACTTGGCATTGTGCTCGGTGATGTGAGGCCTACGTGTAGCTGCACATTTATTGCTTGATTTTTTTTCCCATGCCGAGGCTTTTTTTACAAAAAAATACTCAGTTAAATCATTCATCTAGTTTTAAAAATTAAACCTTCGAGAAATGGCTCTGTCTGTGTGATGGATTTTTCAAAAATCATTTGAAAGAATTGTATTTCAGTGTTATCTTTTAAATGTACTAGGATCACGTAACAGTTAGATGACCTGGGCCACTACAAGACACCAAAACTGTCACACCTACAGATTAAAAAACATTTTTTGTTTTAACATTAATATAATAATAATTGATACTTTATTGATTCCTGTGGGGAAATTGTTTTTATGCCTCCCTCAACTTGCTCTTTAAAGAGTAAGCTGTCTGAAGGGCAGCCACCTGTTGGGGCACCCAGAGAGCTGGGTGTTAGGACCTGCAGATGTGCTGAGGCTGGGTTTAAACTGGCCACCTTCTGATTACAGGCACACAGGTTTACCCCACTGAGCCACATGCTATCCCCCAATATTGTAACTTATAATAATATAATTTAATAAATGTAATATAATATAGTATATATAAAATTATAAGATTTTAAGAAGACACAAGCCAGCTCTGATCTCCATGGTCATGTGCAAACTTGCTGATAATCCTAGGCATCAAAAGATAAACAAGTCTGACCCCCAGTCTAGCGGAGAAGTTTACGTCCTAGTAAAAACCACAGAAAGAAGACCGATGTTTCGGACACAAGCACCTTTATATCTTTGAGTTCCTATACTCTAGCATTCTGCTTGTATAATCTGAAAAATCAAAAGACTTGGAGACGTCAGACACAAATTAACCTGGCGAGGAAAGCATAGCACCAAGAGGCAACCAAAGTGAACTCTGCACACACAGAGCCGGGGCAAATATCAAGGCCACTACATTCACCGATTTTCATAATTGGCGTGAGTATTTTTGAGTATTTTTTTGAGAGTCATAATCATAGCACAATGCATGTTTTTGACAGTTTACTGTTGCTTAATCTTACTTAACTGTTAAAAAAATAACATTCATACCCGTGTCAAAAGTTTATTGTTTGAGTTATACCTGGGGCGTGTTTCAGCAGGATTTCTTGCTTAAGTATGAATTTTGTCAGATTTAAGGTAGTCTGGGCTAAATGGACTTTATCTTCCTCAGTTTACAGCTAATCTGGAATACCTTAAATCTAAAGTTTTCCAGCTAAACAAGAAATCCTGCTTCATGAAACAGGCCCCTTGTAGGTTTTGCCTGTATCATGGCAACATCAAGCAGAGTGTCCTTCCAGCCACACCCATTTATTTCCTGCTCCACCTCTCCCAAAAGCACCCGATTAACTTTTTGTTAACTATTATAGTGTTTCATTAGAATTTTTGCTGTCCTGGTCCTATGTTTCACTATTTGCTCGTTAACACTTAAATGTATCTTGATCACAATATATATCGATACAGCAGTGCCAAGAATCACGATATTTCTTTAATATAATTTTATTATTTTTTTATTTATTTGATACTGTATATTGTAGTTCTGTTTGGGTACTACGTCTGCTCCAATAAAATTGCTTCTGAAGTCCAGAAGATGGCGCAAGGCTTTGTTCTGTTGCTTCCCAACGTGGTGGAAAATGAGGGGTTCCTCTATATGCTTCATACAGTAGATGTTCCCATCCCAGCTCTATTTTAACAGCACAGCCATCCCCAAACTCTACAATGAACAACAAGTAGATGCATCATTGAGTTTAGCAGAAGTTGTGATAATGTGCAATACTTGTTCTTCAAGAGCGAATGAGTCTTAAGTGCCTTTCACTGCACATCACATTATAAATGATTGGCAGCTTCTGCTCCATGTTCTCCAAATTAGGGTGATGCATGAATACCATACAGGTGCTAATATGGCTTAGCTGCTAAAAACTGCAACCAAAGAATGGGGCATTGCAATCAAACACCTTGACTGTGTCCGAATTCAGTAGCTGCATCCTTCAGAGTGTTGTGAAATGGAACGGCCTGGCCTATGGGTAAATTCCTATTTGCATAATCAACTGTCCGTCAGATGCATCCTTCGCAGAGCCAGGAATAGTTACAGGTGGGGCCTGGAGCCTACCTCAGGCAGCACAGGGCATAACGCTGGGGTTCAGCACAGGACACAAAGCTGGGGTTCACGCAAAAGCCAACACCAGTCCATCAGAGTGCACAGACACAGTCATGTGCTACTGGCAAGTCAAAGAAGCCACATACCCTAAGTGCATGTCTTTGGCCTGGAGGAGGAAATCAGAGTATCCCGAATAAGCTGTGCAACACTAGGAGAAAATGCATAATCCACTCAGACACACACACACGCACAAATAAGTGGAAATGGAATTCAAATCCCCAACCCCAGAGGTGTGAGAAAACTATCCACTGAGCCATCGTGCCTGATGAAATTTTTAAAAATCTAGTCAAGGAGTAAGATGTCTAAATAAACATCCGTTATAATGCAAATATGAGCTCATTTTGTAAGGCTAAACTAATATCCATCCAGTCTTCCAACCACAAAGTGGGCCAAGAAGCTGCAGGGAGCAAGGTAGGGGACAACCTGAATGGGATGTCAGTCTATCCTAGGGCACACGCACACACCTACACATTATGAGCAATTTAGAGATTCCAAAATCCCTAAGCATGTATTTTTGGACTGTGGGAGAAAACGGAACAGCATGGAGAGAACAAGTGAAACCCCCTATCCCTGGAAGTGTGAAACAAGGCCTACTATGCCATCCGATCAATAATAACTCATTCATTTATAAATTACAGTTTCAAACTGTGCATTGGCAATAGAAGCTTCGGCAAACAATGTTAGTACAGATGTAACGTCTCCTGACTGAGGATTATTGCATTTGATATTTATTTATCAGATACTTTTATCCAAAGTGACATACATTTTTGAGAACGCAAAGTCAGGGTCCTTGGAGCAACTGAGGTTAAGGGCCTTGCTCAGGGACCCAATGGTGAAATTGCTCTGCTGAACACAGGTACAGAACCAGTGACCTTCCGATCGCAGGGACACTGCTCCCTATTCTCATTGCCAGAGTTCCTTATGTCTAGAAGGTTATGACTTCACCTGGATTACACAGATGGCTGAGAAGTCTTGCTTGAACATGGACCTTTTCAACGATAATCTTGACTATTTCTGTGAGCCCCATCCATGCTGATTACAGTTAGTTTTTACCATAACAACCCTGTTTATATTTGCAAATGTATAGACTTTTGGCAGCTTATTTCCTTTCTTGTTAGGATGGAGATAACATTTCCGCCTCTCAGCACACCCACTCTGTCATTGAAAAACAACATATCTATTTTTCACCTGCTGTTAATGACAGTGGCGAGAGAAAGTATATGAACCCTTTAGAATTATTTATTTAGGATTATTTTGATCTAAATGTGATCCAATCTTCATCAAATTCCTAATAATGAATAGAAAGTCTGATTAAATAAATTATACACAGACCTGTTCTCTTCCATGCCTCAGTTGAACACCAATGCAATATTTAATGTATTTGTTGGAAAACATGTGATCCGCTATGGTAGTGACCTTTGTTGGGTGGGTAATTTTAATCAGTTCTTCAGATTATCTTTATAACCACATAATCAGTACAGTCACTCCAGATGGTTCACTTGTGTGGTTCCCCGATGGTGGAATGAGCTGTCGAAACACATCATCAGATTCCATCTCCACCTTCAAGACCCATCTGTTCCATGAATTCCTCTACTTACCTGTTGCCTCTTGATGTTCCCTGAATGTTTTTAAGATAGCCTTCTGGTCCCTGAATAGTCTTATTAGGTTCTAACTTTGTTAGAAGTTGTCGTGTAGCTCCTGCTCCAATACTGCTTACACTTGTACCTGAGCATTCATTGGAAACTCAGCCTAGCTGCTCTTATGCCTAGTGAACTCCTAGACAATGTATATGTTCTTATGTGCTATGTACCTCACTTGTACGTCATTTTGGACAAAAGCTTCTGCTAAGTGTGTGTGTGTGTGTGTGTGTGTGTGTATCTATATTAAGCTAGGAACTATTGAGCTAAGAACTTAATCAAGGAAGCAGAATACAGGGAACCTCCTGGATGTGTTGCGGCTCCATCCCAGGATGCACATTTAGAGACACTAGTTCACAGTTCACAAAAATTTTTGGACTGCAGGAGCAAACCAGGCGACCAGAAGCAAACTGATGCAAGTATAATGAAAACAATCAAACCTCACACTCAGAACAGGGTGCACGAATCAAACCCACAATCCTGGAGATGTGAGGCTGTAGTGCTACCCACTGTCACAATGCATTTATATCAAGGAAATAAAAATCAGATATGAATTTCACTCATTTCGTCATAAAATGCACAAACGGCTGCTTGTCACCGTGAGAGCTTGTGCTTCATGATACAGGTCTAATGAGTAATGATAGCTTCATCCAAGCCTTTTGTTGTCTCTCATTCTTAGTTTGTTATTATACTTTTTGGCTTCCAGGAACAGGGGCGTTGTTTTAGCACTGATCCTGACTCCTGAAAGCTGTCCTTTTCTCTTTCCTTTTATTTTCTTGCTCTCCACGGTTACCATTTGCTTTGTTCCTGTCCTGCCAAAGGAGACGTGTCCCCTAGAACCTGCTGTCACCTGGTTCTGGTCAAAGGATGCTCTGTGGATGGTTGCAGAATATGGATGGTTTACAATCACCGAGGGAACTTCTGGTTTGTACTGCCAATCCGGGGAAGCCAATCAAAAACTGAATTTGGATCATGTTTTAAAAGTACTACAGTGCAGAAGAACCAACCTCACCCCACAAGACGTTACCAAAGAGCCACCCCCCCCCCCAAACACATCAAAACTCCTCATGCTTCACCTCTCCCCCCACCATCCTCTATCCACACTGTAAATGAAGGCACCCCCCTAGAAATGAAAGGGCTTCCTCCATCTCTGACTCCTTCCTGCACATGACAGATACACTGTGCATTAATCCATGTTCAGCCCATTTAAATGGAGTCCAGGCTCTTGTAAGGTTCTCACCTATAGGTCGGTAACGATGTATTTTGATCTTGAACGAAGGTAACTTTTTTGTAACAGCCATTTACAGTAGATGTTCTCAAATCTTAATGAGCATCTTGCTTGGAAGAAAATACAATATTTATCCTACACAAAGTATTCATTTCCTGTAGGGCCAGCTGTCTTTCACTGAACAACTTGACTGTATACATTGGACTGGTAATCAATGTCCAGGGCTGGTAATCAATGTCCATCCATTGGAAAATCACGAGTGATTTTCAAATGTGCTTCTGGACTGTAGTAATATGCCTCTGATAAACTTTTCTATCCAAACTATGGGTTATATACACCCCTTGCTTCATAAATGGAACCTGGGAGCTTCTTAAGGGCACAGAGTATCCCATTTAATGGAAAGCACTCTCTACTATAGTCATGAAAAGAACATCAGGTGCATTTAACAGCACTAAATGTCATTATTGTTTTGAAAGGGGGCTATCAAATATTAAATTGTAGACATCGTCTACTGCACTCTGGCTTTTTTAAGAGGTTAATTTTTCCTGTAAATTGTTTAGAGATATCACAATGGCAATACCGCACCCTGATAGAAATGCCCCCTTCACCCAGGATAATGCATTTCTCCGTTAATTATTTCCTCAAAGCATTCCATGTCACTAATAAATTAATGGAATGCTTTGTACTGATTTTGTATATGGGTTCGGTGGGTAGACCCAGCAATGCAGATTTAAACATTATGCACACTGTCGTTACATTGTATCCATTCATTTGCATAAGTTATATCCCATCTGTAATATCCCAATCTGTAATGTTGTGAAATTTTAAGAAAATAAATACATTGCAGGCTCGCATCCTCTCTGTACTAATTGTTCTTGACTGTGCTGCTCTTTCATAGAGGAACTTTATTTATTTTATAGCTATATATTAATTTTGAATATAAATACTCTATCATTGCTGCATTCCAAATTACTGATTTACTATATTTTTAATCAGAATTTTATGCTATTCTTTTTAAACTATGCTGCTAATACTTACCCATGGCCATGGGCTACGGTATATGATTAGAATGCAAATTGATAGATGAATGCTTATATTACACTGTTTATGTACTATACTATGCACTATATAAAAAAAATCTTTCTTGCGTATTTGTGCTTTTCTATAATCATTATGCGTATATGGCCTGCCAATTAATGTGCCTAATTTAATTTATGTTTCCCATTAATGGAAATATTTACATTTTTAAGTTATATTATTTTGTAAAATCTCCATAGACAAAGTTCTTTTTTTACTAAAAGTCATGTCTTCAGTCAACAGTACAAAAAACAAAATAACTTTTGTTTGTAAATCCACATGCAAATTAGTGGACAAAACCCCAAAATAAAATGTAAAGAATTTGAAAATTTTAATATAACTATGATTTGCTCCTGAAAATTATTTAGGACATATAGATAGGTACCTTTTCAAGTTTCTCTCTTAAAATGTAGTGCTTTTTACAAGATTCTGTTTTTTTTTGCTTTGTATAATATGGTCATAAAGTAAACATTAATTTATTGTTTCTTTATTGTGATTTTTTTTGTGAAATTGTCTCATGACAGGTGTGTACTTTACCCAGTGCAGATTAATTCAGGTAGACATGAATTACTTTTCTGAAGAGAAATGAAAAGTACTCTCTCAGAGTGTAGATGTACAGTGTGCAGATGGCTTTGCTTTGAATTTAGAAATCTTCAGGTTGCCCTGAGTGTCAAAGTCCACATCACCGATCACCACATACAAGAACCCTTGAAAAACTTGCTGTTAGTTATGCCTGCCAAAGTGTCATGATGTAACTACTAAAATTAAATTGCCCCCAATTCCCTGACCCTTACTTTAAATGTCTTATCGATAATAACTGTATCAGAGTTTGTCTTTGGTTATTTTAAGAAAGAAAGTTTGCAACATCTTCATAAGATGCAAGGACATATTTTTCAAAATGTAGTCAAAAACATTTATCAGCATGTGTTTTTGTTGTAAAATACGTAAGGTATTGTTATTAATATATAATGAATATTGCATTTCTGGAATGTTTCCAATTCATTTAGAAAAAATATTTATATATATAAATATTTTGTATAATAGTTAATATTTTTAATGCAGGAGAAATACATTTGGAATATACAATTAAATATAATCTTTAGAAAAACAAGAATGATACTTCAAAAGGACCCACCGTGGGAAAAAAATCAATGAACACTGTAAATATAAAATGCATATCCCTCACTAGCTATCATCCTTTCAAATGTCAGATGAACTTTATAAATGCCACGAGAAGGGTAATTTTAGTGTTGCAGCAGCAAAGACATAACAGAGAACACAGTATTGTTATATACACACGTACATATATACATGCATACACACACACATATATTTACACACACACACATTTGTGAAAGAATGGGTTGATCTACAGAGCTCAGTGAATTCAAGCGTGGTACTGTCATACAATGTCACCTCTGGAGTAAGTCAGTCTGTGAAATTTCTTCTCTGCTAGATATTCCATGCTTGACTGTAAGTATTATTGTATTATTGGAAAGTGGAAGAGTTTCAGAAAAATATTTACTCAGACCTAGTAAAGTAACACAGTGGGGTCGCTCTGTGATGAGGCATATAATGTGTAAAAGTCACCAACAATCTGTTGACTCAGTAATGGCAGAGTTCCAAACTTCGTCTAGCATTACCCCAGCACAAAAACTGTGCACTGGGAACTCATGGAATGGGCTTCCATGACCGAGTAGCTGCATGCAAGCCTCACATCACCAAGTGCAATGCCAAGCATCGGATGCAGTGGTGTAAAGCACGCCGCCACTGGACTATGGAGCAGAGGAAAAATGTTCTGTGGAGTGACAAATTATGCTTCTCTGTGTGGCAGTCTGATGGACGAGTCTGGGTTTGGTGGATGCCAGGAAAATGTTATCTGCCTGACTGTATTGTGTCAACTGTAACGTTTGGTGGAGGAGGGATAATGGTATGGGGTTGCTTTTCAGGGGTTGGGCTAGGCCCCTTAGTTCCAGTGAACTCTTAATACTTGCCATGACATTTTACACAATTCTTTGCTTCCATCTTTGTGGGAACAGTTTGGGGAAGGGCCTTTTCTGTTCCAGCATGACTGTGCCCCAGTGCAGAAAGCAAGGTCCATAAACACATGGTTGGGTGAGTTTGGTGTGGAAAAACATGTTTGGCTTGCTTTGAGATCTGACCTCAACCCCATCGAGCACCTTTGGGATGAAGTAGAACAGAGATTGCAAGCCAAGCCTTCGTGTCCAACATCAGTGCCTGACCTCACAAATGCTCTTCTGGATGAATGGGCAAAAGTTCCCACAGACATGGTCCAAAATCTTGTGGAAAGTTTTCCCAGAAGAGTGGCAGCTGTTATACCTGTGAAGGGGGGACCAACTCCCTATTGATGCTTTATGCAATGCCAAGTGTCGAATGGTCAAGCAACCAACCAGCAGCCAAATTATAAGGTGTGGGATAGTAATATACAAAGTGATGAGGGCCAGAATATGTAAACATCGGCTATGAGGTAAGGTGGTTCTCTGTGAGGAGACGTGGCACAAGGCAGTAATAATAATATATGTCTAGAGCATAATACCATTTTCACCAAATGATTTGCCCAGAGCTATTATACCCACTCTTTCTGGGTGAATCATCCATACTGTAATGCTCCATTAGCTAAACCAAAGCTCTAGAAGCTTTTCCCCCCAGAGTGGCTTGCAAGAGATAAAAGTTGCCTTTGCAAAGTCATTTAGGACTGGGTTTCTGCACACAGTAGCTAGCTTTTATTGTAAACACATGTTTTCTGGTCCAGACTTTGCAGAAATAGACCGAGCTTCCCTTGTGTCCAGGCACTCAGCTAATTATTTCCCTAACTGAATTTATTTAGCTGTCTGTCCTATTACAGAT
>JAODKC010000117.1:27298167-27329568 GCA_026777985.1 Mormyrops attenuatus | reverse complement strand
CCCCCCCCCCCCCCCCCCCCCCCCCCCCCCCCCCCCCCCCCCCCCCCCCCCCCCCCCCCCCCCCCCCCCACGAAGGCAAGGGGGCCAGGGAGCAGGTGGTCTCGGTGGAAGGCAGAGATCAGGTCAGGGTCAAGGACATCCATTGCCAGTGCCCAGGCCCATTCCTAAGGGCCGCAAAATTCCTGATCAACCAGGTACTGCAGCTTCCCCAGTCGACATCTGGGATCAAAGAGTGCATGGATGGCATAGGCCTCACTGTCATCCGACAACATAGAGAGCCGGACCATCTGAGGAACTTGGGGAATGAGTCCGCTGTACCAGCAGGGAAATGTGAAACAAGAGCAAATTCCGGTAGATGTGGGGGAGTTGCAGGTGGAAGGTTATAGGCCCCACTTGCTGGACTACACAGAAGGGGTCGATGTACATGAGGGCCAGTTAGCGGCAACCTGGGAGGCGGAGGGTCCAGGTCGACAGCCAGACTTGCTGATCAGGTCAAAGAACAGGCCCCGGGTGGCAACGATGGTCAGCCTCCAGGACTGTTCATTCAAGTGCTAGTGAGTTCATCGCCATACCATACACTGTTTTGGTACCAGTCATCCACTACTGGGACAGCACTGGCCTTTGAGTCCCAGGGGAACAAGGGTGGCTGATAACCCAGAACACACTGGAAAGGGGACAGGTTAGCACCAGGCTGAGGTTGGGAGTTCCGCGCATACTCTTTGTCACCTCCTGGTTGGTCCTCTCCGTCACGCCATTGGTCTGTAGGTGGTAGCTGGAGGAAAAACTAAGAGAGATGTTCAGTTACATTTAATCTCATTTTATTTACTGAGTTTTTTTACTTTTATACTATTTGTTGCATGTTACAGATGTTAGGTTGATCTACTTCAAAATTTACTTTGATTTTTCATTTTTACAAAACACTTTTACATTACAAACATTTTGTAACATTTTATTTACTAAGTTCAAGAGTTACTTTAATGTTTTAATTTACTGCATCTTACTTGCGTCAGTTTACCTCAAAGTTGATTTTACTCGCTTTCTTTGTTTAATGTGTATCAAGATGAGATTATTTCTTTATCCTTATTTTATTTGTGTAAGTATTTTTTGCATGTTTTTATTGTTGTGCTAACATTAAAATTATTGTCTGTGTACCTTAAAAAATAAAGTGGTTAAATTCAAAGTAAGAAGGTTAAATTCAAAATAAGTGGTTAAATTGAGCCTTTTTTCCCTGGTCTTTATTAAAAGTAGGTCGTTAAAATGATCAATAATTACTGATATTGACTCAAATTAAAATTTTATCATGATAATTTTTTCAGCTATATCGCCTAGCATTAGTGGTGACTACTCTCACTCACATGGTAACTGTCTTTGTAATAGTGGAATCTCAATTTTCTCGCAGTAACTTCTCAATGCTGGTAATTTTGCATTTTTAATAATGGGTCAAAAACACAGTGCTCTTAGTGCACTTGTAAATGAACATCTACTCAACTTTGTACATATAAAGGGGCATCATTTAGATAGTCTGTATATTATATAAAAAGGTCGTGATAGGAAATATCATACAATGGGTACAGTACACTACTGTTTGTTTAGAAATTATTAATAAATAGATTTTTTTTCTTATTGGTTGAGGTTAGGGAGGCCCAGTATTAGTCTTTTAAATCTATGTTTCCCTAAATAATAGATACATACGTGAAATACAGAGCTTCCTTCTTTTCATGGAAGTCCACTTTGGTTTTCTTGCTGGTTTGGTTTTCTGGGCCTGAACAATTTATGAAGCCCCAGCAATATATGTGGGAAAATATACGATCGATAAGTAAAATTATTTAAATAAAAATTCCAAATGACTGTGCACAGCTTTTGAGGCAATAAAGAAAATGATTAAATAAACTGTTGTGTTCTTTCCAAGGATCTGTTGGTGTTTCGCGTTAACAAGTTCAGCAGTATCCTAACAGCCTTCTTGGTTTTCTCATATTTCTACAGATCTTTAAACACGAGACAGATTTCAGGTTTTGAAAACCGCGAGTCTCACGTCACCTTACTTGTAACGTATTTTCATAGCTTAACCTGTAATCCAGTCCAGTCAATTGCTATTTATCCAAGATTCTTTGAAAATATTGATTATTAGTATTGATTTCTTTTGTAACTGGCTGAGTTGAGAATGTCCCTCTGAAATGCTCTTGAGTGAATGCTCTGTCTTATTATTAAAAATGCATGTATACATGCTACGCTAGTCACAAAGACAGTTCACAACTAAATCAGTTCCAATGTCTCTTCGGGGGGAAGGGAATACACCATAGACAAAGTAGCTTATATTATTCTTTCACGTAACAGCTCAGCCTGCACCTCTGACATCATCTAGTATAGTTAACATTATATATACTGCAAATACTGTAATAATGTAAAAAGTAATCTCTCAAAACCGGAACTCCGAGACTGGTTTTGGTGTGTCTGTTTCATGTATTTCTTTCTTTATGGTTAACATTGTTCATTAGTGTCTGTGTGTCACATATTGAATGCTCACCATTTCCTCCATGTGAGGTACATGTATTTAGCCAGATTACATATATCCCCCCCCCTCATTTACATTAAAAACACTTCAGTAAGGCGGGGAATCTGTCTAGCTAGCTAGCGTCTGTCTCAGAAGAAAATTTGTGAAATAATTAAAGTAGTGTAAATAACTGCAATATCATGGAAGTCATGTCATGCAACCAGAGGTAATTATTCTGATTTTTTCTCTTGCTATTTTGCACCCTCTAATCAAATGGCGCCCCAGGCGATCGCCTGTGTTACCTATAGGACAGCCTAGCCCCGGATCATTGGTATAGCAAAGGTATCCATAGTATCAAAATAATAGTATTGAGTTGAATTAGGGATTATCTTTGGTTATTTTAGTCATGACAGATAGAATGAGAATGTTTTTTAGCAGAGAAGTGTGCCATCACACCGAGTAGGATGTCAACTTATTGCATCAACAAGCTTTTTTCTACATGGAGCTTATTAGTCAAAGAGATACATTCCACACAATCATCCGTTAATTTTTCATATTCCGTAATTTAGAACTAACACAAAAGAAAGTATTTCAGTAGCTACAGTATGTATCTAAGATTTGAAAGTTATACGGTTTATCAAGCTGGATAACGTTATGTGCACTGCCTTGTAGTTTAATCATTTGATTCCAGGATAGCATAGGTATCTGTGGGCAGTAATGGGTAAGGATTGTCATGTGATAATAATAGATTAAAGATTTAAGAATCAGTGTTTCAAAGTCTTTGTTGTCATTGTATTGGTAGAATGACACGATGCATTCCAGCTTTCCATAAGCAATGTTGAAAGTAAAAGAAAAAGACAAAATTGATGTCATTTACGATATATGATTATACTGTACAATAAGCAGGACGAATGTAAAGAATGGTCGTTCGAGAAGGAGTATTTAAAGGATAGTCACTTCTATTATGGGGTGAGTAAGATAAATTAGGAAAGAATTGTAGTGTGTATGGACTCTGTGGCTTTGCACTGTCCATATTATATATAATCAAAAATGGCAAAAACATTTCAATAGGCATCATCTTGAGTGAAATGAAGAACACGACCAGGGGACATGTTGTGATTTTTTTGTTTATTATTTGTCATATTGCGCAATAACTTCACAAGGTCTGTATTTTGTGCAAACGACCACAAGAACAGAAAATAGAATCTAGATCATTTGAACAACATATGGTCTGAGCTTCTATCTCTGGCATGAAAGACACTTTTCTCATTACTGGCAAGGCTGCAATTAGCTTTCAGGTCAATCTGTGTATGCTTACCACAGCAAAATGACCGCTTATTCTGATGGACTCATTCTCTGAATAGGATTTTGTTATGGTGCCATTTGAAGACAATATGTGTTTGAGTGATAAATTATTTAATAGGGGAACAACGAAAATCTAAATCGATTTGTGTGCCTTTCAGCATTCGAATACTATCTAGCTTTTATTTTCACTTAGAGTTATTAAGTTAAATAAATTCCTGTGTTTACCTGCATTTACATTTTTTTTGCTTGATTCGGGGATCATAGAGTGATTCTTAAGGATTTAATATGAACCAGTGAGTCTACGTCCATTTATGACATCCTACTTTTTTAATTACATATATTTTTATAAAAAAATCTGTTCGTGCCATTGCTTCATTTTTTCTTTGCCCCTTGAACCTTATTGCCTCTCTCTGTCCAGCTGCATGCCTTTCCTGCGTTTATCCATCCACTGTCCCTTTTGCCCTTGCAGGGTCCATTTTGTGACAACACCAATGGGATTTCACAAAAAAAACACACAACACATTGTACCCCTGTGCAAAGGCAGTATGATGTCATCCGGAACTCTAACACAAATGATACAAATGATGATGTTTTTATATAGTTCTGAATGACACATGCAAAGAATTATAGCTATTTAAAAAAATTAATTTATAGCTATATTAAAAAGATGAATTATTGCCCTCATGTGCTGTGTAATTAATTTCAGCTGCTCTCCAGAAGAGATCCGCCTCATATCCCTCCCATGTTGTACTGTGCTATATGGATAAACGGATCCGGCCTTGACCAAAATGCGAAAGCATGACCCATGTCCCTGTTACGAGTGGGTTAAGCTGCCCCTGTTACTGCTGATTCTATTTCCCCTCTCAACAAAAAGATTTTCCTTCGGACCAAAATAATTGGAAGATTACTACGTTTCTTCCGCTGTTTTAACAATAGAAGTTTATTGGTTCAATATCTTTGATGCTTTTAGCCTCAGTCAGAGGAAACCAGTACAAAATTATGCCACGTGTATTGATTTTCTGAGTTGATGATTTCTACTTTCTTCTAACCACAACATGTTGTATACACCTCCCTGGATAACAGATTATAAAGGGAATTTATGTGGTTAATTGTGAATCATAGCATTTTTGTCCTCTGCTGACCAACAAATAGAGACACATATCAGTTGCGTTTACGTCATACTTAGCCTAATAATAAGTATTATATTTAAAACAACAAAATCCATGACCGTCTTGGATGCTGAGCCAGGATCCCATGTGAAACAGAGCGGAAAGGGAGAACACTCAATTATCGTTAAAACGACAGTTGTATCTGCACACATTCATGCAAAGACTTGTATTTGGCCGTAATATAAAAACTGTGTTGAAAAAGTAGCCTGAGCTGTTATTGGTGTTTCCTGAGACGAACGTCATTTTCTTGAGAAGTACCCGTAGCAATTGACAAAGACTCACAACCCACTATACGTACAAGTTGACGAAGACCGCAGGAGATGCGGACGAATTTACGCCAGTCGCACGTGCAGCTTTTACTCGGTTAACTCGTTAACTGGAAGTTAGTAATGTTTTTAAAGGCGGCTTATTCTTAGCTCAAAGAGCTGAATATTACAAAGGACCGACTATTCTTAAAAACGGGCAACGCAGTTCAGCACCAGAGCTGTCCGAGCCTCGGCTTCTCCGCATGAACCTCGTCATACTCTCACACAAGCCGCCCCAGCACTTTTAAAACTGCTTCATCATTTATATTTGCCCATTTACTTCAACCATTCTGGGCATCTTAGTTTTGCGGGGGGAAAGAACAACTGTCAGAAAGACATACTTTTAAGCCAAGCGGAGCTTGAAATGCGGTTTTGACGGCTTAAAAGGAGACGGGGAAAAAATCAAGTCACGGAGTGCCGTCCGCTTTAGTCTCAGGTATGATATGCTTTACTTACTTGCAGAATTTGCAAGGAAAGTATCTTGTTTTTTGTTTATGAGTATATGTCGTTTCATTTAACGTTTAAATAGTTCAAAATACAATTGTTTTATTTTCAATGCCTTATTAGATGCGTTATGCACAGGGGATAGCAACCGGGGTGGGGGGACGGAGGGGACATGCTACCCTAATATTTAATTTAGCTTCATTCATCCCCCGAATAATAGATCTTTGTATTTAAACTATTAAGTTGTCCCCCCCAATATCTAACTCAGTCTTATGCCGATTTTTTTTTCCAATCAGCTCTCATATAAAGCTGTGCACATGTATGTTCCGGATCGTCGTTTATTATAATTTAATTACAGCATGTTATTGTGCAGTTTTGGTTTTGCATTGGGTTTCTGCGAAGTGGGATGAACGTGTAATTTGTCGTTTTCACCTACGTGAAGAGACATTTTTACGGAGTATGGTTTTGGAGATTCACAGTGCATTTTCACGATTACCATTGCGAGCGATGCACATTTATTTGTGTTTATAAATCTCTCTCTCTTTTTGTTTACCATCGGCATCTCTTGTTTCCTGATTGGGGCATTAACTACAAGCAAGTAATTAATATTTAGGAAATATATACAGAACGTGTTCAGCCGTTTAAATGATTTAAGTTCCTGTATATGAAGGGTAATACGTTAAAGAGGAAATGCCTTGTTATGTTGCTCATTTCTTGTTCTAAATGTGATGTGTTGCCATACAAATAATACCCAAGAAGGTAAACCTGCCTACGAATCAACAGTAGGCTAGATTTCCGTATTTAGTGAAGATGCTGATGTGAAATCCCCTTCTGAAAGGGCATAACTGCAGGGCAAGCCTGTTTCTTGAATCAGACATTCATTTACAACTCTATGTCATTAATCACTACATTAGCTGCTGCTTCGTTTATAGCCTTATTTAAACTTTACACATCAGTGAAGAAGTAACCAGGCATCATAAATGAAGAACGGCTTTCCTGCTTTCTGTATAAACAGAAACTAATAGCAAATATAACAACTACAGTAAATACTGATATCAATTTGCTGCTTGGAACAAAAATAAAGTAGGTCTGAAGGAAAATGTGAGCAAAAATGTTTTCTTTGACAGCTTACATTTCTATGATGCATACTGCTAAAGCAAATGTGAGAATTTAATTGGATCATCTAAATTGAATTTAAATAATTTATGGGCCAGGCTGCAGTTTAATCACACTGCAGTTTCGTTTTATTGGACATTTTCTGAAGTTGTGGAACAGAAATGCAACTCTGAGAATGTGCAGCTTTAGGATGCTGATTCCACATAGGATACACATATACACTGCATCCATTTAATCCCACTTACAATTATGTATTGGGGGGCAGTGTAATTAGGATAATACTGCTGTGTGGAGGAACATAGACTGTGTATGGCACACTGTGAACAGCAAAGATCATTAGTGTCAACGTCCATTTGCAGGAGTCTACGTCATGTCTGAGGTCTGGGTTCCATATCATCACTACTGAAGTTCATCTTTGCCTAACCATATTTGCCAAATTGATTATTAGATTTTATAGGACACACCAGTAGTTGTCCAAAAGCCATTGCCCCCCCCCCCCCCACTCCAGCCCTAAGGACATGAATTCCTTCCCAGAATTCTTAAGCCTGTGCCATTCTTATTGGCATCTCTTCAACATACCTATTGTTTGTACCTTGCAGTGCATTGGTTGACTCTGGCGCTGCATTTGGCACAGGCTGAATAAAAATGTAGGGGGTGGTTTCTTACTAAACATGCATTCACATTCAAATGCCCCTCTCTCCAAAATCACCAGTGGAATTTAAAATCCTGGGAAGCGGAAATGTGTACATTGCTTTTTCAAATGGTTATCACGGGCATGGATGTTCGACCAGTTTGTTTGTATGATTGGATTTGGCTGAGGACCGGTATCTACAACCAGATGCTTACTGGTGTAAATCTCTGGATAGAACTTGCTGTTTTACCTACAGTATAGGAATTTTCACTTTAACTGACTTGGTAAAATAGGAATGGATAATAAATTTAGTGTAGATTTACACAGACATACTGTACATACTGTAAACATATAATAACGCATGAAATTGTAGTCAGCTCATACTGACAAGGGTATGAACATTAGAGATGGCTTTCATCTTTATGAGACCACACATATTTGGAAACACTGACCTAAAAGAGATTTTTTTAAATTTAAATACTGTTCTGTACGTTCTATCATAAAGAAGAAAACAGCACAAAATAATGACCGGTTTCTCATTACATATTTCATATTGGTAAAGAATGAAAAGTTTAATTATGTATTATATAGGGAACCAAACTATATGTACTGTAGCGAGCTGGTTTTGTGGAGAAGCAATAGCTAGAATTGTCACTGGAGTTTATTGAAATATTGGTCTACAGCTTGGGCAGGTCAATCTGTATGCCTGCATGAGGAAGCTGAGAGTTCAGTCCCATTACTGGAATCCATTATACAGGGTGCAGTACAGTAAGCCCTTATGAATGAAAGCTCTTCCCAGATCCATACAGTTATATGTGTTATGAAGATGCCTGTGCAGAAGCCTATACTATTGTTTTACCCAAAAGCTGCTATGTATTTCCTAATATAAGATCATGACATTAAGGTGGTACTGGAATTAATATGTTGTATCCATAAAGTGTCAGGTTTATAGGTTTCTGTGATTATTTGTCCACTATGTGCCAGTGTTCAGAAGAAACAGAATTTTTTAACTTGACTTCCTATTTAAATACTCATACCATTCTGCAGTGATTCTCTTTTATCTTTGGAATTAAATAGCTGAGAAACATGAAAGCAGGCTGCTGTGAAGATCTTAATGTATACTTCAGTAACACTTTACTTAAAGCAGTCATCATGATGCATTATTGAGACCTTCATAATACATTATAATGCATTCATAAAATATTACAAACAAAGTATTACAAATAACTATTACAAAAAGGCATAATACATTATACCCATGTTTGTTATGCATTATGAATGCTCTGTGAAGCTCTCATCTATAATGCACTATAGATATCTTCATAATGCATTATAATTGTCAGTATAAGCCATTCTTATTACTTAATACTTATTAGTAGACATTCCATCCATCCTTTTTCCATCTGCTTATCCTAGACGAGGAGACAGGGTTTGCAGACATCAGTACCTTAATATGCAGTATGTTATGTAAAGTAATGGAGAATAAATAATGAAGATGTGGTTATTCAAATATTGAATATTTCAAGAGACTATATCACCACCCATTTCATCTTATTTTGTATCCATCTAAAATGATGAATACAAAAATGGCTGATGTGTTCAGCTGAAAAGAGATGCATGGTTACTTATGCACATGTGTTGTGTTTTTGGGGATCTTAAAGATTTTCAGAGTAATTCTTGATTTGGTGCTGTCCATAAAAGCCTTAGCTGAGGTATTTGCCAAATGTGCATGGAGATGAAGGCGTTCTGATCTGTCTGAGACCAGAGCTGAGCAACAGCAGCAGATGCTTCACAAAGGCTAACGGAGCCCAGGGACTTATTCTCAGCCTGTTGATGGGATTATAGATTTTTAAAGAATCCTCCATTTCAAGCAAAATTTTGGGTCCTCTTACATTGTTAGTTATGCTGTGGTGGTGCTTGTTCGATTGTGCTGCTGTGAATTCTATGTGGTTTCAAAGTGAATCTGGAAATGAATGTATTATACTGTGTAACACATTTTTTGTTCCTGATTAGTAAGTGTTATTTCCTATTTGCTTGTACCTGAAAAGATGGAAATGGCTATTATTCCCCACAATCTTTGCTTTTGTGACCAGAACAGTGTTATTTTGAAATTTCCACATTATCCTAAATATTCTAGATAGATTGAGTGCTGAGTACACTTCAAGTAACTACTAGGACTTCCGAGAACTTTCTAGAATTTTCCAGTAATATAAATATTAGTATACATACAGGGGCCTTACAGTATGCCCACCAGCTCAGTTTAGTTCTAGCTGCAAGGAAAAAATATCACTGTCCTGGTCACAAAAGCAAAGATTTTAGGGAATAATAGCCATTTTCTATACTTCAAACTTCTGAGGCATAAGCAATTAGGATATAACACTTACTTCCCAGGAACAACAACAAAAAAATGTTATGCAAATTTTAGTTGCCAAGCTATGATTTGTAGGAACAGCAGTACTCTGACTTCTATACACAGGGTTTTTTACACTGCTGACCTAATTGTGTCACCCTCAGTTTAATGACAACAAATCTTATTCATGACTTTTCTTGTTAAGAGTAAGGTCTGCTCAGTCCTTTTCACACAAATGTTTCTAATATGACTTGAATACTTGATAATATTATTTGATAGTATTGTTTGAATTACTTGACAGGCATAACAGTTTTCAAATTTACAGTTCAGTTACACCCTAGCTGAGGCCTGGAAGGTCTGCTGTGCTCAGTTGTGGAGTCATGAATACATTTTATTACAGGCTTACTGTTGAATTCTGGCTTCTGAAGGGTGTTGATTAATTTTCTGTAACTGCACACATAGCGCCAGCCAGGCGAAGTACAGTACTAAGTCAAGGCATGGTTATAATCTGAAATTGTAACGTTACTTAACGGAAACTATAAAAGCAATTGCCCTTGATCGGAAGGTCACTGGCTGAAAAACCAGGGCCAGCAGGATGATGGTGGGTCACTAAGCAAGGCCCTTCACCCCCAGCTTCAGGGGTACTGCGTGTTGCCCCCCACAAACTTGCTCTCACCTGTCTGTGTGGCTTGTGGAATGCAAGGCAGGATAGGTGGAAAGACAATTTTCCACAGGGATCAATAAAGTATCACTATTCGTTTCTAATAAACACAGTGGCTTGGGTTGTATATAAGCAAACTGTTTAACGGTCGTAGGTTTGCGTGATATATAACTTTTTGACACTGGATTGTCATGTATTAACCCTCTGTCTTCTGCTGTGTATATATATATATGTTTTTTAAACCTTGAATATTTTATAGAGGACATTTTCTTACAAGCTTCTAAATAAAAAGAGCTTGATTTAATTTTAAACTATATGACTGCCTATGGCATTACTTCTTCTTTAGTATGTCAGTGCAATGAATTCTAACAGCTTATGGGACCAATCAAACTGTCTCCAGGAAGTGATGTCACTGTCATGCTCTCCACCTATAAATACTTCTTCAAACAAACAATAAAGTGTACTGTGTCTGAGTCACACGGTGCCAACATAATAGGTTTATTTTGACCATATAATGAAACCACATACTTGACCACTCCACCTAGAACAATTGCCCAAAAAGAAAAGGAATTGCTAAGTTTAAGAACTAAATAGCTAACTAGGAAAATTACTCAAACAATAGCTTTGACTCCAGGTGGGGGTTTGGTAATTCTCTCCGCAAGAAATGTTGCCTTAACATTTGCCAGGCACTTTTGTCCAAATTATCTAATGTGACATACTGCCTTGTAATACAACTACAAACTTTTTGCCGAAATTATTTTTTTTACCCTTTAGGCTGTTACATTAAGTAATTTCATGCTAATTTCACGTCCCAGAAGTCAGTTACACAGAGGAATCGCTTGTAAATGGATATACCACATGAAAATCTGGTCGAGGACTTTTGTGATGATTACTTCCACCTATCCCATTTTCAAACATGGTAATTAAAACATACAATACAAGTACCTAATTGGTAGGGAAAGATTCTGCAAATTGTCATATAAGTGGTATGTGGAATAAATGAAGTATACTTTCAGACCTATGTATCACCACAAGGACTCACAACATTCTGGTAAAAACATACTAAGCATGCAAGACGACTGTGGCTTAGATTGCTGGACCAAAGGCTGTCCTGTGAATATAGTACTGTCATTTCTGGGAGCACCAAATTTAGCTGATTAACAACATGAAAAAAGAAACATAATGATAAAAAAGTTTTATTGTAATATAGCATTATAATATCCTGCCATTTAAGTTTAGGGCATAAGTCACTGTGGACAGGAATGTGTTCTTAATATGATTGTGATAATATCTGTAACACTGCGGAGTGTGTTTGTTTTCTCATTCTCAAGACATGGGTGTCCTGATGTCCAAGAAGCAGCAGGTGGAGAAGGTGCGGAAGTGCAGTGCTGTGGTTACAGTATTCAAGGAGGGAATAACCAACCGACCACCTCAAGCTAGTCGCACTGATACTGAAGACCACACTAATCCCACTGAGGGGCCTGAAACCTCTGAAACAGTCCAGAAGGAGGAAGAGGAGACAGACAATGGCAGAAAACAAACGGCCCCTGTGACACAGCAGGTGTCTTCTTCAGCCAATCAAGAAGCCTGGTCTCGGCTGCTTGATGGCAAAGGGGTGGAACCAGAGGATCTTAAAAAAACCAATCAGCTGGTCCCTCCAGCCTTCATCCGGCCAAAAAGGGACATCAATGATGACCAGCCAGTTGAAAGTGACCTATATCAGAGAGAAGAGGTGAGTGAATTAGCAAAGGAAAAAAGAAAGAATCTCATAGTCTAATGTAATATTCCAAAGCATTAGATTCTGGGTTATCTGACCTAGTGTAGTATGCAGTCACTAAGCACTAGTAGTTAGCTCTGTAAAATGTAGACTTATCACTAGGGCTGCATCCGAATTCAGGGGTTGTGTCCTTCTAAGGTTGCATTCGAAGACGACAAGGCCATCCCGCTTAGATGACTCCCTCAAATACAGCCTAGGAATGCATTATTGTTTTGCTGAAATCCCAAGATTCATTGAACGAATCTTCGAAGGACGCATAGAATAGGACATTATTATCTCCACTAGGATTATATCCTGTACTTTCGTATAAAGGAGCATATACAGTAGCATATAGCTCCTTCTCCTGCTTCCATGGTCGTGCTTCCCCTTGGGTGTGACAATGATAATTTAAACAATAATTTCAATGACATATTTATTAACTGAATATAGACACACAACACCCTCCTTACTGGTATCACTGTTGTTATTATTTAGTTCATTTTGTTTAGCATAAGTTACTAAGTTTTGGAGTCACATTTCCCTAACCCTATTTTTCCCATTGGATATGTGTATTTTAGCATGCGATTTTAGTGAACTGGAGGTTTTTCAGGAACGCATTATAGTCGCATTCTATGCATTTTTTTTTTCATTCTTACCTACCAAAAAATCCATCAGAGTTTAATGATATAGACAGTACTGTAGGACGTTTTCTTACAGTGGACCAGATTTGATTTTGATCCGCCAATCCCTATGCAGATCATATATCATCATTATTAATAGCCTGCAGTCTCCATCCTATCTCTGTAACAAGATGACTCACTGGTGAACTGACATGGAGACATATTCTTGTCAAGTTCTTGAAAATGATGGAGTCGCACAAATTCATAAAATGCAAACCAGAAAGACAAAAAATGTGTGATGTTGTAATTCTGTGCCGTAGAGGTAGCAGACCCAAACCAAAGAAATGCCTGCCCACTGTATGAGTATTGTTCATTCATTAAGCAGGCCTACGAATTTGGAGCCAAAGTGTTGAGCAAATTGAATCATGGATAAAGTATTAAGAGAAGAATTCAGGTTACCTTGTTTGTACTTTGTTGATTTGTTGTAAATATTTTAATCATTCTAATAGGCTCTTCTGGTAGTTATAATTAAATTAATTCAGCTAAATGTCAAATCGGTGTGTAAGTGTGCCCTGTAATTGGTTGAAGCCCCATCCTGGGGTCTTCCCTGCCTTATGCCCACAGTCTGTGGGATAGGCTCCAGACCTCCTGCATCCCTGATTAGGACAAGCTGTTACAGAAAATGGATGGATGGATGGATGGATAAATGGCAGATCATGCCTTGCAATGGGCAGGCATCCTGTGCACTTGTTATTTCTGCATTGTGCCCTGTGTGGGCCCCTCCCCCATTGACCTTGTTTGGATGACAAAGTGGGAGGTTCTTGGATGGCTCAGTTTAAAACACAGAAGTGTTTTTTTTTAATTGTAAAATGCATACATCTGTCTAAATTTTCGTTTAACCTTCAAAGAAAATTGCTTTTTTAGACTGTGATTTAACATTACATTTTGCCTTCTTGAGTCAATAAAAAAGCATAATTTGGATAACTTGATGAATAGCTCCATAATTTGTGGCTCAGTGGCCTAAGCCTGTGTGTCTGTAATCACAAGGTTGCTGGTTTAAACCCAGCCTCAGAACGTCTGCGGGTCCTTGAGCAAGGCCCTTAACCCCCAGCTCCCTTTGTGCTGCCATGGGTGGCTGCCATTCGCGGACAGCTTACTCTACAAAGAACAAGTTGAGGGAGGCATAAAGACAATTTCCCCACGGGAATTATTAAAGTATCGATTATTATTATAAATCTGGCAATAATGTTTTAAATATGTAAAACAAATTAATAAAAAAGCACAATTCATTTTTCCATCCATCTCCCTACTGCTTTTGAAACTCCAAGCTGAATTGTTGTTCAGTTGAGTTCAGATAAGAAAAAGCTATATTCCATCATGGGAAATATTTAACAAGATTTTTTTAACATCATTAAACTAAAATTATCCAGATAACATTAAGAACAAAATTATGAATAACAATGTGGAAAAGGAGCACACTGAAGAGAGGAAATAAATGGCAATTGTATGAGAAGTTATTGTAATAGAAGGTTATCATCAGTACTTAGATATGACATATAAACAGATATACAGCTGCTAGACTAGAACAGAAGATCGTCTCTACAAATTTAAACACTGTCTGGACATCCCATAAAAAGAAAATACAATTTTTGCTGCAATTTGTATTTTGTTATCACATTAGCAAAATAGCTATATTTTAACCAGCTAGTTTTATTTTGAAGGTGAGTACAAATAAATGAAACTGACAAGAGGTGATTTTCTGGATGCAAATCAATCCAGATCATATATTGTATACGGATTTTTTGAATGACCTGCATTCTTATCACTCTCTTAGCCCACTAATGATGAGATGTGTGACGTCTGCGAGGTGTGGACCGCAGATGACCTGTACCCTTGTCGGATCTGCACCCGAGTCTTCCACGACGGGTGCCTGCGAGAGATGGGCTATCTGAGCAAGGAGAATCTGCAGGAGATGAGGGACACTGCGCACACCACCACAGGCTGGAGCTGCTACTACTGTGTGAGTGTGTGTGCGTGTGCACGTTGCATTACCATCTGCTCGTACTGTGTGCGCGTCTCATACATCACTGAGTGAAAACAGGGGACAGTATTTCTATTTAGGGCGACACTGACCTTATATTGTGGCTGTAACATAGTATTACTCCTGTATATGTATTTTAAGCACATCCTTTTAGCTAAAATTGTACACAAATGTGCAGAGTCAGCCATTACTACTATGGTACAGCTTTACTTGAAATTTAATACTAGATTCATGGATGTTTTTTATAGGGCAGTTTATAAATAAATCCGGTATTTTTGGACCAGCGAGTGTAAATGCCTGTATGATTTGCCATCTCACAAGTATGTTTCTTGGAGGGGGGTCTCTGTGAATATGTGTGTAATGTGATTATGATACTTATTACAATAACATCTTAGCAGACTATTGTTTGCTGTAGTTGTTTTAGTATATCCACAATGCAACCATTATAATATAGGAACATGCTCTCACTTACCTAAAGATTTCACCATTTGCAACATTCGGAATGCCATTACTCTGGTGTAAACAGGTTCTGTGTAATTAAACACCCTTGTCTTTTGGGAAATGTGAAATACAATTCAATTGGGATGTTTTTCCATTTTCCTCAATTCCATTTTCTGCTGACAGCAAGTATGGATGTGCTGATAGACCTAGATACCTCCCTCAGTTCCTGCCTGCATCCTCACAGGAGAAAGATAGGTGATGGCGTGGTAATTAGCAGCAATGGAAAATCAACCGTTTTTTATCAAAACAGGGTCCATCTGCAATAGGTTCTATTTTTTAATCAAATGCTGAAGGCTCTTGGCATTCTAATCTACAGTTTGTTCATTGTCAGTTTAAAAAACATCTAATTTTCCTCCAACATGTTTTTCTTTTGCAAATAAAGCTACATGTGATTACCAGCTGGGTTTGCGAAACTGGAAATACTCCAGTTTTCCATGGATTGAAGAAATTGCTTTGGCTCTAAATTCAATTTCAATTTTTTTTTTGTAAAGGTGTTTACACTTCATAAAAATCAGTTTCAAGACAATGGCTTTGTTTGATTTTGTATGAAATTTGTTTATCAATCCTCCCATTCATTTTTTTCTTTATTAAGAAAATGTAAACCAATGGATTTTGAAAAATATTTCAATTTTGTTTTATTTGTCAACATAACCATTTAAAACAATGGTGTCTACTCTTCAGGGTATCAAAGCCAGTCTGTGTCTATTTTCTAAAGTCAAGTCAGGCTTTTCTGAGTCCTAATTGTTCCCTGAAATTCCACATTGCTTTGTTCAATGTAATGCCTCCATTAGTCTTTGTAGCTCCCATTCATAAATGCTTAGCTGAGTGTGTTTAAAGCTCGAGTATACAACAGCAGTAAATCCACTGTGAATTACCTTACTTCAATTTAAGCATGACATCATTTGTCTCTTAACCTTTTTGGCAGCCAAACTGAATTTTATTTCAAAGGGCATTTCTTAGTGTTATATTGAAGCATGGCTTTTCAGTAAAGCAGAGATGTGTGGAGTATTAATTACATCGGATTATTCACAGTGATCATCCCTTATTTCTGATTTGAATCGTTGTTAATGGCTGCTTTTATTTTCTAAGCACCAGCTACAATTAACTACAAAGCAGCTGTAATTGTCCTCAATTTGAACCATCCAGCTGGTGTGCAGAAAATGCGATTAAAAGTTGTCTCAGTACTCTATTCATGATTGGTGTGTGTGTGTGTGTGTGTGTGTGTGTGTGTGTGTGTGTGTGTGCAGATATATGTTTATTCACTTTAGGCCATATGCACAATACTGCCTTTTTTGTGTGTTATAAACACTTAGGGAGTGTATCTCCAGTGCTGGAATTGAGCTCTCCTTAAGTTATCTGAGAGATCATGCTCAGTTATTTAAATGAATGGTGTGAGCAGTTCAGCAGGATGCATTTCGTAGCATTTTTGTTGCAATCAACAGGCACAGCAAGACGCGGGGGATGTTTAAATAGTACTTATGTTTGTACTAGTTATCATTTGTATTCATGTTGATTATTTACTGATAGCAAGATAGCTAGCTAACTAACATCATTGTTAATTGTGAAGGTAAAGCGAGTTTAGTTTTCATCTTGTTAGTCCTGACATATTTTCCTTGCTGACAACAATCCACGCAAGTCCATTAAAAATATAAACCTTTCACTGATGGCTGTGAAAAAAATAGGTTTCTTTTTGTGGTGCTAAGGGTCTTGTGCTGTTTTAGATTTAATTTTGTAAAGTAGATTCTGAAAAAAATGCATTTTTATTCTTGCTGAAGTAATGGATTTATGGAGAAATATGTTTCTCTTTGGAGAGCAACGATATATAGGTCTCGCTCTGTTGTCGGACAGCTGCCAGCCATACTGTGTAACTGAAGTGCTATTTGTGTAACCAGTGAAGTTTATAGTGAATTTATTTTCCAGTCATGTGTAGGCAGGACATGTTAACTTTGCTTGCATGTTCCTCTTCCAGTGGCCTTTAGTATTAGCAGTCAAGGAACCCAAGGCAGGGTTTATTTTAGCAGGCAGAGGAACCATTTCAAGCTATTACTGGGTCACATCAGCATCCTGCAGCATTGATCTCATCCCTCTCTTCCCCTGGGTTTAGCTTCTAGAATGGGTCACTGTAGATAGCAGAAAGATGTGTAGGAAGCAAGAAAAAGCTGGATGAGATAGAGGATCTGACAGGCTTAAACCAGCAGTTTGAAATTTACTCCAAAGTGACTGCGAGTTTTCTTTCCAGTGCATTTTCAAGGCATTAGTGGTAAATTCGGTCTCACACCTCAAACTTCGATTCCTATTCTGACCCTGTGTTTCCTCTATTGTTTTACCATAGCCCCAAGACATAGTTCAGCTGGATTGGTGTTTATAAATGGTTGTAGATTTGTGTGTGGGTTTTATATATAGTTTGGATACAGGATGGCACAATGGCTCAGGCATTAGTTGTTTGAATCTCATCTCTGCCATCTAGGATGTACCCCAGCCCTGTGCTGTCAGGACCCAGACAAAGTTAGAAGATGGATAGATGAAAGTTTGATGCAAACCAGCATTGCATATTCAAGAAACTGACCTCCCATGCCTCATAATTCTTTATTATTAATATCACAAACACATTCTTTTTATTCCTACAGGACAATGTCAACCTCCTTCTCACAGAAGAAGAGATGTATAGTCTCATGGAAACCTTCAAACAGTGTAAGATCATTCCAGGTGAGCTATTGTTTACTGTCTACTACGTGAATGATGAATTAATTTCTATAATAATGCAGTTTTTAGTTGGTAATTTTGTGTCCTATTACAATTTAAAAAGGCATGGGTTAGGTGAATTGGTGTCTCTAAATTACCCATAATTTGTGTCATAGTTATCATGCCTTATGATTCCCTGGATACTGTAACCCTGTACTGGCTAAGTGGTTGTTAAAACAGACTTCCTAATAATTTTAATAAAAAATATCATTTGTGATACAAGGGTTTTAAACCATAAAAAAATTAACTTCACTATGAAAGTAAATTTTTTATTTGCTTACCTATAAACTGAGTATTACTATACCAACTGGATCACTGTACCACCTGGCCAGGTGTTAATTAACTGTGAATTAATTTTCTTTCCCTGTAGAGTCATGCCTCGGGTCGGACGGTCTTCTATACTACAAGCACTTTGTGTTCAAGCAGCTTTTTGAGAGGGAACTGTCAGACGAGCAAGAGGAGGAAGTCCTGGCCCAATATGCCAGTCTGGACACTGAGAAGAAGGGCCACATCGAGTGGTCTGACTTCCTGTACCATGAATCCTTGGGGGTCCTGAAGAAGTTCCGTACTCAGGTAGCAAAGCCTTACATGTTCCATATCTCATTGCTGTAATTTGGGTAAAAAGAATAGACAACTTCAGTTGAATCAGTTGAATTATAAGAATTTGTGAATGTTTGCATTAAGGGGTTTAATTACAAACTTAATTATTCCAGATACAATATAGTTTCGGTGACCGGACGATACCTCTCTCTTATTTTCTCCAGAACTCACTGGTCAGGTTGCTGACAGCCAAAGAGAGAGATCGAGCGAGGTCAGTTTTTGTCGGCCTGGACCGAGATAAAGATGGATTCATCACCATGTGGGAGACACGCAGAGTCCAAACATCCTGGTTCCAGAAACATACTAAGGAGTCACAGTCCTGCAGTGTTAGGTAAGGGTTTGGATGTACCGCACCAATCGGTACAGCAAGTGCTGAATCAGAGATTTTGCCTCTGCTGTAAAAATGAATTCTCTAATTGAGTCATGTCAAACTAAGACTGAAATCATTTATATTTCACAAGTTAATAAACTACTGCATACTTGAGCTTAAGATGTATCGGTGAATTAGACGGACAGTAACTAGCATGTATTTGGATCTTCCATGGAATATCTGCATATGCATACATTTCTTATAAAAATGTCTAACCATGTCATAGCAGACAGACAACAACAGCTATGAGTTTGCCAAGATCTTTTGAATTTCAAAATAACGAGATGCAGCTTTCCTGGTAAGCAGCCAACAAGGCTTATTTTCTGGCTAAAACTTCATGCTTACTGCAGGAAAGCCTTGATGTGTCGCAGTTTGTCTGCCTATTCCTTGCTTCAGTAATTCGTGGTTCTTATTCCTACTCCCTCCTCTTTTGCCTGCAGAGAAGTTTGTCAAAGCGTGTATCGCAACCTGGACAGAACCGAGCGATTATTCTTTCGATAGGCATTTCTTAAACATACATAATCAGTAAGAATCACAGAAGTAATACACGAGACAAGAGAAATGCAGACGCAACACCAGTGCAACACAGTGTTGTTTTTCGAGATGCATTTGAGCACAGATGTCAGGGCAGTATTTTATATCATGGATAGGCAAGGTATAGGATGTACATTTAAAGACGGATGTTCAGTTTAAGTACAAATTTAGTGGAGTATTCACAGACTAATGGGAACTTTTGCATTCAGTTATGAATGTAAATAATTATATATTTACCTTACTCTGTATCTGTCCCATATTGTATTACTACTTTGATCTGAATTCCTATTACTTGTTCTATGGCCAATACCACTCTTTACTGTTGACTCGCTTACTCGTGATAAACGTGAAACTAAAGCAGAATACTTCATTCAGGCCATCATGTGACTTTTATATTAAGACACAAAAACCTTTACACAAACACAATACACCACTTATGAGAGCCTTTGAAGTATGTACTTTTACTGCAGGTTGTTTTGGTTCTCCTGGTAAGAGTGGTCACATGTTTCCATCCTGTTAAATTATGAAGTACTACAGGAAAAAAGTACTACCACTTCAGGCCCACGGTATTAGAGCACAAGAGCTGTGAATGCACTGTATAAACATTGTATTTTATTCTGGACAATGCGCTGGCTATGTGGAATAAATGCAAAGAAAGTAAAGTAATGAAGCAAAATATAATATGTACATTTAAATGGATTGTAATACTACATCATGCAGTGAAAACAAATAATGCTACCCCGTTACTTACTATATCCCAGAATGTTTATGTGTCATGTTTCGTGGACATGGCTGTCCTGGTTATCGTGGTAAAATGGAACAAACACCAGTAAAACATTAGCATTGGCGACACAGTGATGCAGTGGTTACCACTGCCGCCTCAGACCTATGGGCCTTGGGTTCAAGTCTCCGCCAGGGTTCCGTGTGCGAAGCTTGCATGTTTTCCCTGTGTTGTGTCCCCCCCCCCCAAGAGTCCAAAAATGTGACAAGGCAAATTGGAGTTATGTAGGTGTGTGAGTGACTGCTGTGTGAGTGTGCCCTGCGATGGGTTGGTGCCCCATCCGGGCTTGTTCCCTGCCTTGTGCCCTGTGATGGGTTGATGCCCCATCCGGGCTTGTTCCCTGCCTTGTGCCCTGTGATGGGTTGATGCCCCATCCGGGCTTGTTTCCTGCCTTGCACCTGTAGCATCTGGAATTCACTCCAGATCCCTGTGACCCTGAATAGGACAAGTGGTTTCAGAAAATGGATGGATAGGAAACATTTGCACAAAAAATGAGTAGTGTATGTATGTAACGGTCAGATTTCCCTGTTCAGACACACCTACTAACAGGCAGCAGCTGAGTGGGTGGTATGACATCCTCCTCTCCTGTCTTGTCCAGTATCAGTCACGTCGGGCCCATATCAGAGAGCAGCCCTGCCAGCTCTGGGAGTGAAAAGAGCAGAGGGAAAATGTTTCATTCTGACAAGGACCAAAACAGGTGTGCTCCCAGTCCGACTCTACTTCCCTTAAGAACTTTTCAATATTGAATTATTAAATCAGGTTTTTATGTGTCTCCATGCAAGTATGAGGATGAAAGCATTTATTATCCTCCAGCGACCTCAATTCAAATTTATTCTTATCTTTAAGCTTATATTTAATGTTTAACAACAGTTCTTTAAAAATAATCAGTTAAATTGTAAATGTATTGTATTTAGAGAGCAAGTATGTTAGACCTTCTCTGTGCTGACATCTTTGACATGCTGATTGCTTTGGGTCATGCCAGGTACAGTATAATGGTCTTTGTTGCTTTCTCTAGCAGACAAGTGGGCTGGCCGGAGTTTCTGAGAGAGAGTGCGATCTACATCCTGGCTGCCCGGCCCAACAGTCCATCACTGCACCTCCTTCCTCCAGCCTAACCATGACTGTCCCAAGGTCAAGGCTTTTAGTGCTGGGGAGGGGTGTCACAATGATGCATAACACAATGGGATGACTGGAAACACCAAACTGATGACACCAAGGAGTTTCTTATTTCCATTTTGTGAACAATGTGTGTTAACTGCCATCATCACAGGTAGATGATGACAGTAAAATATTTATAACAAAATTATATATATATAAACATTGATACCTTTTCTAATTTTGAGGTAGTGCATTTGTTATAAAAGTTTTATTTAACATCGTAACATGTATGGTAGTCTGCTGAGAGATAATTAGTAATAGATGTTAATGTCTATTATATCTCAATAAATGAAAACTACTTCAGTATTAAAGCACATACATACAGAACCATTTACTTTGACACTACATATTATGTGTCACCTTTGCACTTTTTAAATACTTTTCCTAGAAAAGAAAAACTTTAAAATGGAGAAATATCGTTATATGCAGTACAGAGCCTACTATACGTTTGATTAATGTGCAGCATTTCACACATCAGTTATTAAATAAATTCATGGTACAAGTATTTCCAGTATCACTGTGTGAAGTGAGTAAGTGATGTTTGACTGTAGCATCATAATTATTTACATTATTATCTCTAATGACAGCTTGGGGTTGTGCACAATCACATGTTGCCTTCAGCTTATGTGGGTTTTGGAGATTCAGCAGAGAGACTGACAAATATGGATGACTTAATTAAGAAAACAGCTAAAGTCAAGGTTTGTTGTCTCAAACTGTTGGGTGTGCTAAGAGGGCAAGCAGAAAATTAAGGCTGAAAATCACGTTAGGTTCCGAATACCATTACAGCAGGCTGACAGGTCTAACTGTACTGGGGAACAAAACAAAAATACAGGTTTTAGTGAGGTGGGTTTCTTGAAAGATCCCTGTGGTTAGCCTTTCTAAGCTTCTCACTCTGCAGATCAACATCATGATCTCAGCAGAAACATTGTAACAATAATATGACTTAGAGATCCATGGCAATTTTAATCCACTAAATATATGAATATTTACCTGCATAGGAATAGGTGCCATGAATGATACGAGAACTAAATACATCCATGGAAAGCTGTTGGACAGCAGAGGAAGATGGAATATACTGAAGCCACATGCTGTTCATCTAAAACAATAACACCCAATTAGCGCTTCTGCTTTTAAATACCATTCCAAGTGTCAGTATAGATGTGGCTATTTTCACATTAAAAATATGATAATGGAAGTATTATAAGGAAAATTATCTACCTCTAAATTAAAGATGAGTCCAAAATGAATTGGGAAATACATAAGAGCAATTATCAAATTCAAGCTAGTAATCACCATCTGGCCTACAATCGATGTGCTTCTAAATGTCCATCCGTTTTCTATACCCTTTCTGTGGAGGGTCATGGGGGTCCAGAGTCGGCCCCACGATATAGGGAATAAGCCAGCGTGGGGGGACAACACCATCAGGTTACACATACACCATTTGGCAAATGCTGTAGGAAAAGCCCACAATGACACAGGGAGAATGTGCAAATGGCACACACATCCCGGAAGTGTGAGGCATCAGGGCTAACGACTGCACCACCATGCCACGCATACAAAAGTGTATATGTCAAATGAACTAATCACTAAGTCGTACGCCAGTAATTAAATGAGAAAATAACATGTATTTTTAATTTATGCATTTTTTTTATTTCCCTAATTTGCTTATAATGACGGTATGATGTTGTTCCAAGATCAGAATTCTGTCCAGATGATAAACAGAGAGCTACATATTTGTACATATTTGCTTGATACCCTGAACTGTATTGTCTGGATTTAAGAAATACAAATAATAAAACTAAAATACACACATTACAATGCTGACTTACTTTCCCTGTACTTTCTTTAAAACCATCCCATCATTCTTATTCAAGCCCTCTTTCCTTTCTTCCATTCATCAGAAAATCCATACAACACTTAGAAATGTATGATATTATATAAATTAGAAATATAACTGAGCAGAGTTACAACAGAAACATTAATTTCATTTACTCCTGTTACAGCATGGAAACATGTATGTGATCAAGCAGGATATCAGATAAATCTCTAGTAAACTGAGTGTTACTTTTGTTACTCGTATCCAAGAAGTCAGTGTAATTTGAATTACGATTTCCAATTCCCTACTGCAGATATAGGCCGATATAAGTCCTTACAAAGAAGCCTCAAAGAACTCATAAAGACACTGAGTGATAATCAGGGGAGCTTTTATGCGCAGGCTTACCTCGGCTGAATCCCAGGGGTCTCCACTAAACAGGGGCCTCAACTAACCTTGTTCAATAAAATTTTAAACCTATATTTGCCACCCGTGTCACATTTTATGGGATTGTCCTGTATTGAAAAATGTAATGCTGAGTCCCGGTTAGGACCACTATGGTAAGTGATTTATCCTGTGTTTTCTCCTCCAGACCAAAATACAATTTATACTAGACCATGTGACTAATCACCCCTAACACCCCCCGGAGCCTCTGACCATTTTAATGAGATACTGGTGATAATACAGAGAAGGTCCAAACATTAGATAATCGTGCGGCTGAATAACAGAAAAAACAATACTAAAGACAGATCAACTGTTTTTGGAATATTGAAGAAAATGATTCTTTAATCATTTTTCACTCAATACGACTGTTGACATTATGCAGGGACAAAGACAATGCTGGTCTGATGACCCGGACTGACTCATACACACGAATTGCCCCCAATTGCTTCACTCAACGCATCAAAAAATATGTTCCTACATTCTTACATACGTCTTATGTTCTCACATCAAAAAAATATCTCTTCTTTTTAATAGCAGCAATTAACAGCATTTGTTCTTCCACAATAACAATCTCAGTTACTGAGATAATTAACAAATGTTTCTTGTTTACCTCTAATGTCCCCCTGAGACATGGAGATGGCACCATAACAAATGGGGTATATATAACTCAACTATGAAAATGTTTCTGGAATTAACTTCTATCTCTCTTTCCTACTCCAGGAAATAGATTATATAGGTATAAACAGGATGCTGCTAGCATTGAACCTGGCCACTGGCTTTACTGGCCAATTATTGGCTTTGACTGTGTACTAAGTTTCATCCATGTGAGAAATAAACTTCTATGCCAAAGGTACAATTGAGAAATAATTACAATGAGAACAGTTTGCCATTCCTGCAGTCAGGGGTGGGTTTGTTGTTTCTGGGGCCGAACTCTAATGCATGGTTTGAGAGGTAGCAAACACCACTAGTGCCTTCACTTACACCAAACGTGTTGTTCTTTGTTCTCATTTGCATTATTATTATTAGTAGTAGTTGTAGTAGTAGTAGTAGTAGGAGTATTTTGTTAACATGGAGTCAGTTTTCAGTCTTTCATGAAGGATTTAATAGTCTTGGCTTGTTGTATCCCTGGATTTTAGCAACCGTTTGTCGTGACAAAGCCGGCTGCTGGTGTGTGTGTCTGTAGAGGCTGGAGGTGAAGCTTGGTGCGAGGAAGAGACAGGGCGCCAGAGCAGTGTGGGGTAGAGTGACAGAGGCTGGCTGTACTTTAAAATGAAACTGCCACTTTTTCAAAAGTGCCCCATAGCAGATGGATGATAAGGCAATTGGGGGAGCTTATCTCCTCTCTTTTCCATTCTTTGGGAGCCATTTTATAAAATATTGAAGGACTGTTCTGAAGTCTTCCCTGTGCTATTATGCAATTCCCTCCTACACATGCAGAATAGATGAGTTCACTTCCCAAATCCCAAGGAAGCTCTGCGATGAGGCACATTCACAACACCACCGTCAACAATGGGTGCCGCTGTTTCCTGTCAGCTAAGAACAGCTTTGTCATGATGTTCATGGCTTTGAATGGCTCACATTTAGCATAAGATTATAGCACCATAGGCTATTTTATCTTTTTATCTTTGACCAGGCCTGCCATCTCGAGGGGGACAACTGGGGATGTTGTCTTGGACCCAAAGAACCCAGGTGGCAGTGGCTGGTTTTGATGTCCCGAAACGAACGATTCTCTTTTCTGTGGTTTTCCTGGTCAGTGATTTTAATTGTATCTATGGCGATCCTTCCTTTACGGAAGACAAAGCTGTCAAAAATTCACAGAAAAATGTGCAATCTGTAATACTGATATTCCAGACACCTGATGAAGCTGGGTTCCTTTTATCAAGCACTTAATGAAGGTTTGTGCACCATCCCCTGGATGGAGGACAACCCTGCAGTAGTCTGGGTCAGCCGATTGCCACAGAAACTATTTCTCGTGGCAAATGAGGTCTCAGTATATAACTTCCCGAGCAATTACATCCATTGCTGAAAAAATTGCAGTTAGACACTGATTAAATACTTCTTTGAAACCCACAAAGAAAATGACACCAACCCTCCCCTCATTGTAGCTGTATAATAAGGGCAAGTGATAGACAGGCTGGTATTGTGCAGAAATATATTTTAATGTAATGCACTTGTTAAACCCACAAAGCAGTTATACATTAGTTCCCCTCCGAATAATACTCCAGTAACAAAAATGACCTAGCACCCAGTTCCCCTACCAGCCCATCGATCATTTATCATGTTGACAAACGCAACCTTGAAATGTGACAAGCCAAGAAATTAGCATGGCCTAGACGTAATATAGCTAAAAAACAATGGACTTAATTAAGGTCAAGGGGTTGCTATTACACAATCAACAAACATTTTTTGTCTTGATTAAAAAAATATAATAAAGTCTTTATAATCAGGAGCAGATTTTATATAAAGGCGAGATAAGTCAGAGAAGATAACAACAATAGGAGGGTAATGGGAAATTCTACATGCAAAGCTTCTAAAGGAGAAGCATAACAGGGAAGCCATTAAAACTGTTTAAGTCACACACTCCAAACCAAGAAGCTGACAGGCTGAAAATGTGATGATATATTTGGGATAATAGCAAGACTGAAATGAAGCAGAGAGAGGAATTCATTCATTCTTCATGAAGAAAGTCTGTTAGAAATGTTTATAAAGACTTCTATATTTTTACACTTCTACACTTTTATATCCACATTTTTATATTTAGAATATTATTAACTAGGAAAAAAGACTGACAAGGCCCTTAACTGTCATTTAATCGTTATAAATTTATTTTTATTTTTAATATTGTAAATGTTACATGAACAAAGCGAATCTCCATATAAATCTTTCATTTGCAGTATTTTTAATACTCCAAGCCCACATATTGTCTTTTTATTGTTCTTTGTGAAGCTATTTTTTTCTGTCCATCAATACCATGCTCACATTTCATTTATTCATAAATCACTTTTTGGCATGTTTATAATAATTTATAAACACATTCATAATGCATTATAATGCATTCATAAAACATTATAAACATGACTATAATATTTATAAAAAGGCATACCACATTATTGTCACGCCACTCCAGAATGCGGATAACAGCTGACAGGACCGTTTGTGAGTGTTCTGTCTGTTACAATTAGAGCCATGTTCATTATACACCATGACTGCCTTATAAAGCTTTCATCTATAATGTACTAATGATACCTTTATAAAGCAAAACAAAGCATCCTTAATGCTTATACCGACCATTATAAGGCATTATGAAGTTACCTATAGTGCATTATCGATGAGAGCTTCACAAGGTATATACATGGCCATAATGTATTGTGCCTTTTGATAAATATTTATATCCATGTTTTAATGATTTATGAATGCATTATTATTTGTTGGTCATTTATGAATTACTAAAAAGATGGCCTTAAGTAAAGTGTTATAGAATTAATATTTGCTTCCTTTTGATTTGCTATGATTATGCTTGATTTGTTGAGCAAGAGATGACCTCGGAGATGCATGTTTTTAACAAGGCAGAAGGCTAGTGTTCAGATTTTTTGTACTCACTCTTCATATAAATGATTTGCCTCAAGCGAGTGCGTCAGCTTAATCTCCAGCCCTGGTTGTGTTATATCTGAAGCCTGCAATATGCATATCTATCAAATAAATCTATTACTTGTATACCAATTTAACGGCTGATTATGTTTATAATATGTATTTGTTTACTTCTGGGAAGAAAATTGTACTTGCAACTCACCTGTAAACGGGAAGGATATATTTTAGAAAGATTTCTTATTTCAGGAAGCATGTACCCCAACAACATCAATTATAATATACAAAAAAAATCTAATAATGCTGTAGTATATGGTTCATTTTATGTTGTATAAAGTGAAGGAAGTCTTGCTTAGAGGAAATTAAAAGCAGGCCCAGGTAATGATTCTCAAAAGACCATAAAATAAGATTCTGAAAGACAAAAGAAAACCAAAGGCCGGCTTTCATATCTGGAGCAATAGTCATTATTCCAAAGGAACTGTAAACATGTGGACGTTATAAATTCATTGTATGAAAAGTGTTTTTTAAATTGACAACTGATAACATGATATACACATATAATGTATATATATACACACACACACATTGCACACACCAATAGATACATAGATAGATAGATAGATAAGGCTCTGTGCACCCAATCTGTTTATGTGCACCTGTGAAGTAACTCTGCATATAAGCCAAATCATTTCTCAGCACTTCCACAACTACTACTCTCCTCTGATTAAAAACTACTTTTTGGTACATGCTCTGCAGTCTGAGGGCGTTGATATTATTGTTGCTGATCTTCTGCACTTGCCAAACAAATAACAAGAATCAACAACAAGCATCACAATAAACTAAATTTTTGCTGCAGAAGTCGAACAAGGTATAAAATGTGTGTTTAAGGTGTGTAAAAGGTGTGAATAGTTTCATTTTTCAAAATTCTTACTTATTTTACTTTACCATCTATTATAGGCAAGCCTTTCAAGCTGCATAATTTATTATTAGATTAATTGATCACCGTTTCCTGATTAATATTCTGCAGCTCCACTGTTGATCCACTTCCATCTAGTGGTTCAATTGAGTATTGCAGTGTCCATGACATCATAAAATACGCCCATCTGCCGTGTTTTCCAAAAAGACAGAGGCTTTGAGAACTGACAGTAGCAGAATGGAGGCCCCATATCAATAAGCTCTTCATAGAAATAAAAGTCAAAAGTCAATCTATGTACTCTGTGATTATGACTCTTTATACTCTACTGGTTGGTTGAAACAAAATCTTGGTCTGGATTTTTGCTTTCTGAACCTTAACTATTTACCTATGTCTCCAGCCCACCCAATATACAAAAAATATACAATTATGTATAATAATGGATTGCAATACAGTACACATGCAATGCAGCATGAATCATAACGCAGAATGTGACTCGGTTTTGTGCTGAATGGCTAATGTGGCAGGACTATTGCCAGCGGAATTTAAATACAAAATGTTTTCAAAGCTTGGCATTTGTAGATTACGCACACATGACAGTGTTTAAATCACTGATGGCTACACTCAGTAGAAAAGGTCAGAGAGACTCTTTTTTGGCCTTTAAACCGACGGATCTCGCATCTCCCCTCCCCAGTGCACCCCTCACCCCTCATTAACAGTCCAGGCCAGCAGCCAGGTCCTGAGAGCATGTAGCATAGCAGTAGGACTCCACATGACTAGATGACAGCACTGATTAGGGGGCATTTCCTCCAGTGACCTTCAGAGGCAGATAGTACCTAATTACACTCATATACTCATGGCACTTTTATTGCAGGCTGAAAAAAAAACAAGTGAATATAAAAGAAACTAAGCTTATACCATTACTGGGCCATTGTGTTTTACTTAATTAAGGACTGGAAATTTGTAAGCTTAAAACAGGATAACATAAACTACTGGATATTTTTCTCTGCTTTTTTTATTGTGTCAAGAGTCACCTTTATGATAGTAGGAAACCTTTCAGCCATTCAGCTTATGGGTGCAACTCAGTATGTAACCTTATAATGAGGATACATGCCTTTAAGTGAGAAGAAGACTTAGACAGGACAATGTTGCACTTTAAAGTAATTTTTCTCAGCTAAAAGTACAGGATGTAACTACAAAGAAATTCTGATTTTTTCTTTAATACTTCAATTTGATTGCTAATTCTAATTAGTAACATGTAGTCCTTTTCATAAATGCCATCTTGCAATCAATTCCTGTCTATAACTACCTACACTAATATTAAAACTATGTACTTGTATCACTGACAGAGAACCCATAAATAGAAATCATATCTAGTATAGAAATTGATAGGAATCAGTTCTAACTATACTGCTATACACCCTGTTTAAAATGGTCAAATTAATCTGCATTTAAAAAGCACATAACATGTCTTGATAAGTGAATTTCTGTGGGAGAAATGTTTGCCTTCTGTAATCATTCTAAGACATTAACTTAGAATTAAAATCAGAAACAGACCTACCTATTGATGGAATTAGAAACAGCCCTGACAGTACAAATGCTTTTACAATTTCTCTTTAAAGCTATCAGACAGAAAAAAAAAAAGTTTAACGCTTACCACGATGACACAGAAAATACATTTTCAGATGGATCTGCTGCAGGCACCAAAACTGCAGACTTACAGTATGAATACTACAGAAGACATGGTATGATATCCTTTCAGCTACTATTTCTAGTACTAAATGCCATTAGCTGTTACACAAAGGCATGAAAAAGGAGAGACATTAACAAACACTAAGGGCTAGCTACACCAGGCGATGTCATGACCAGCTGCGGACATGACGAGCAGGGAAGAACAGGAGTCCAGGGAACGGGGAAATTCGGGGTTTATTGGGGAGAAACAGCACAAACGGGAAGGATTAGCAGCAACGACAAACAGACGTCAATGACAAGACTAGGGAGACAGACTAAACGCGGACTGAAATACACAAGACAAATGGCAGGAAACGTAGAACAGCTGGCAAACGTAGGGATTCCACATGGGGTTAATGAGGTGGGCGTGGCACAGGAGAGGGCTGGGCAGAGGGACGTGACAGGAGAGACTAGAAACATAAGTAAAACAGAATATATCTAAACAAGGTATGGGCAGGGTAGCCATAAAAGAAAGACAGAAAAACAAAAACATAAAATAACCATATCAGAAACTAGGGGATAAAATTAAAGCAAAATAATAAACAAAAGGTGACACTGGCCACAGGCACCCTTGCACTAATGAGACAAGGGACATCTGCCTTGCAGCTGCACACTCAGCCCACTGAGCCATGCTGCAACCTGGGCTACAAGCTAAAACACACCAGGGCAATAGCAAAGAGGATGGCCAGCAGGAACTGCTGGCCAAACGGGGAAAAGGCACACGGGACAGGGCCTGACAGGCACTGACCCTGACAAAAGCTGCACCATTTGCCGTCACCCTTTTTTTCACAGATGCATTTGCGTGAATCTCTGGGTTTTTAGTGGTTCAGTAAGGAAATCTGAAAGAAAGGGCAACTAAATTTATATTTATCATTGTTGACATACATTTCTCAGAGCACTAATGTCTTTTGCCAGCCTTTAAAACTGCAATATTTATTTTTAAAAAATGACAAGTTACTGGAGAATGTTTTAAGAAATAAAACATAAATATAAATATTATGAAGATATATCAACATTCTGATATCAGTCTTTGGTAGCGTAAAAGTCTACAATCACCATGTCACCACAAGAAAAGTTGAAAAGTAAATCTGTTTAGAACAACCGACCTGTTCCATGAAGAAACAGTCTTTTAATTTTTGAGTATTAATTCTCACAGAAGCAGCTGGTAGATGCTAATCTGCATGGCATCACATTACAAAAAATCATTTCATTTATTTGGCGCAGCAGCTTAAGATGAATACTTCTTGGCTTTAGTAATTACTAACTTCAAGTTTACAAGCCGCGTCGTCCACTCAGGTCACAGAATGCAGGTTTCCTTGTTGTTCCACATATAAATAAAG
>JAODKC010000117.1:27287399-27298067 GCA_026777985.1 Mormyrops attenuatus | reverse complement strand
TTTTTTTCTCCCTACTTGGGAGTTTTTGGTTCCTCTCCTCCGTTGTCTTCTGGCTTTCTTTATTCAATTTCTTTCTTCCTTTTTCCCCCGTTCTGTTTCATGTATTACAATACAACCCTGTAAAGCGCTTTGGGACAACTCTGTTGTGAAAGGTGCTATATACAAATAAATTGAATTTAATTGAATTAATTAGTAGTAAATTAGTAAAGCAGTAGTAAATCTGTACATAAAACCGTATGCCAAATAACTGTGGCAAAGGGCATACTGAGATATAAAAAGCAACTAAATCATCAACTCCTCCTTAAAGTTATAACCTTGGATCTAACTGTTTTAAGAACTTAACACTATGAGGGAAACGCCCTTATTAATTTCTTTCTCTCCAAAAAAATCCACACTTAAGAGGTTGCCTCCTTTTTAACAATTAATCATTTCAACTTACCTCTTACTTAGTGGCATTTATTTGTACCTTTTGTACTGAATTTTAGCAGCGCTGTTATACTATTAAGAACATTCTGGCAATACTGGTAATTCTACTAAGGACCACCAGAGGCCGCCAGACACTTATAAATCACTGGGAAGTTTGTAAAGGTCATTACCGCATTATGAACGAGCTTCTGGTGTGTATGATGAATTCTCCGGGTTATAAATCAAAGTACTGTTCAGTTAATAAACAAGTAAACTGTATGCTGTGTATCTTATGCTATTTTTAAAAAAAAATCAGGATTTTTTTTCATTCATGTTACAGGTTCCAAATCCGCTATTCCCCTTAACCATGACCAGAGAAAGTTATTAGAAAATTAATGGATGGATAATCATGCAGTATAACTTTCCAAGCTGGCTCTGTATATTTTTATGCAGTTTGGAATTATTTCCACAAGTCCTTAATAATAAATAATAAATAAATGGGCCCCTCTTTGAGCACAATGAGAGAAGATGAAATGGGGAAGGATACTTATTTAGTAAAAGGCAGCAACTCTTATATCTAATCTTCAGAACTATCTGTGATATATAATATATGTGTTTAGTACATGCATTTAAATAACCATAACCATATAATTTGGCATAATTATTAGTTGCTTCAGTCTTGTTGATCAAAATGGATTATGTAGCTTTTTGGTGAAATAATTTCGCACCCAAAACACTGTATGAGTGATCATCGTGTAAGCCACCACATAGAAACTTTCAAAATGGTTCAAGCAGTGTGCGAAATACGGGGGGGTCCGACACCCCCGATTAACCCATGAGACCCCCTGAAAGTCTCATAAGAGAAAATTTTGATTGGTATTGCGCAACAACAGGGAGATGCGGACCCCCCCCCGAATATTGACGGGTATTTCGCACACTGGGTTCAAGGGTATTGTCAGGATCAGTGCTTGCCTTGGCCACCAAGTGGCGCTGGTCATCTCATTCTGCTCCCTGTGTTCCCCTATGTTTATCCCCACTCACAGTCCCCATATGGAACCTGGGCTGAGTGAACTGAGCATGTGGCTGATTAGCCATTCATCCCAAACCGTCGAGTTTAAGGGCTGCCGCAGCAATTTTGGACATTATGGGTATTTCTGCCCCAGGACTCAACTTCCTTGTGTTTATATGCTCCGGTCTATCCTTGCCTGTAGTGCCATTGTTTTTCTCTTTTGTGCACAGTTTGTACATATCTTCTGCATTCCTTATATCTCCTGGTGTTACAGTCTCTAGTGCTTGAGTAATCCTTAATGCTCCATACCTGGCCCTCATCTAGACCATGTTACTCATGTATATAAATCTCTGTCTATTCTCAGTCCCCTTATCAGCTCTTGCATATTTTTGCTATTAAACATCCCCCTCTAAAACCCCTGTTCTGAGTGTTTCAATACTCTGCGTTTCTGTGTGTTTTTTTAAGTCTTAGTTCCCCTGTTGCCCGCCTGCCTTTGTTTAGATCCCCCGTGGTCTCTTTTGTTTTCAGAGTATTTTATGCAGTGTTTCACAATAAAGTCCCCAAAACTTGAAAGCCGCATAGTGGACCTTCAATCATGCCCCGGCATAACATATATTTTCCATAAATTTCAGTGATACGACATTGTGTTTCTGGTTCACAGAGTACATGATTTTGTTCTCACTTTGTTGTTCATGTACTGCCATTTTGCTGTTTTTGTATTATACATTCCTGTGTGACTTTTTTTATTTGCTATTGTGCTTTGTTTTGAGATATGAAGAAGTTACATGTGAATGTGAGTGCTCTCGCCTGCCAATGAACTTTACACACTTCAATGTAGAGCCTTGCAATGTCAAAACTTGTGTCTTTGATATGAATACGAATCAGTTTGCTAAAGAAAAATCATCCATCAGTTACAGTGAAAAAAATGGGAACTGACTATCATTCAAAATTGTGGTGCTCAGCAGCCCACTTACACTGACATTTTGACAAGGTACACTATATTGCCAAATCATTGAAGTCAGGTATTCCAATCACTTCCATAGCTACAGGTGTATAAAATCAAGGACCTAGGCATGCAGACTGCTTCTACAAACATTTGCGAAAGAATGGGTCGCTCTCATGAGCTCAGTGAATTCAGGTGTGGTACCATGATAGGATGCAACCTGTGCAATAAGTTCATCCATGAAATTTCCTTGCTGCTAAATATTTCACGGTCAACTGTTAGTGGTATTATAACAAAGTGGAAGCAATTGGGAACAACAGCAGCTCAGCCACGAAGTGGTAGACCACGTAAAATCACAGAGCGGGGACAACGCATGCTGAGTGGCACGGTGTGCAGAAGTTGCCAACTCTTTGCAGAGTCAAGGGCTACAGACCTCCAAACTTTTTGTGTGCCCTTCAGATTAGCTCAGGAACAGTGCATAGAGAACTTCACAGAATAGGTTTCCATGGCTGAGGAGCTGCATACAAGCCTTACATCACCAAATGCAACGCAAAGCGTCAGATGCAGTACTGTGGATTCTAGAACAGTGGAGACGTGTTCTCTAGAGTGATGAATCATGCTTCTCTGTCTGGCAATCCGATGGACGAGTCTGGGTTTGGCGGTTGCTATCAGAACGGCACTTGCCTGCCTACATTATGCCAAGTGTAAAGTTTGGTGGAAGGGGATTATGGTGTGGGGTTGTTTTTCAGGGGTAGGGCTTGGCCCCTTAGTTCCAATGAAAGGAACTCATAATGCTGCAGCTTTCAAAGCCATTTTGGACAATTTCACACTGCCAACTTTGTGGGAACAGTTTGGGGACGGCCCCTTCCTGTTCCAACATGCGCACTAGTGCACAAATCAAGGTCCATAAGGACATGGATGAGCGAGTCTGGAGTGGAGGAACTTGACTGGCCTGCACAGAGCCCTGACCTCAACCCGACAGAACACCTTTGGGGTGAATTAGAGTGGAGACTGTGAGCCAGGCCTTCTCGTCCAACATCAGTGCCTGACCTCACAAATGCTCTCCTGGAAGAATGGTCAAAAATTCCCATAAACACACTCCTAAACCTTGTAGACAGCCTTCCCAGAAGAGTTGTACTGTGTATTGTATTTGTTAGGATTTTTCTTCTTATTATTCTTCTTATTATTATTCTTTATCGACCAATGGGGGTGCTATAACTCAACATGGCTTATATTTCGGAAACCATTGGACATTAAAAGATTCGTGTTTGTGGCCAGATGTCCCAAAAATCATATCATTGTGAGGAATCATGCATGGGTAAGGACACATTCAGGTAAGGTGGGCAGAGGGTTATTTAGAAAAAAACCAAACTGGTAGTTGACAGTCCAATTCCAAAACAGAGAAAGCCAAAACAGGATCCAAATCAAAGACAAACCCATAGTACAGAAATAAGCAAAGGTCAGGTGATGAGTGTCGGTTTGCAGGAGGGCAAGGAGAAAATGGCATTCTGTTCCATTTTTTCCATTCCATTCCATTTTTTGCTGCTTATCTCCGGGGTCGGGTTGTGGTGGCAGCATTCTAAGCAGGGATGCCCAGATGTCCCTCTCACCAGCCACCTACTAGTGAGACAGCTCCATTTACCGCTCGTGTCCACCATTGGGTTCGGGGATTGCCACCGCAACAATACCCTCATTATGCATTTGAGTCTACTAGGTCTATCAGGTATCTTCCCCTGCCATCGGATCCAACTCACCACCTGGTGGTGATCAGTTGACAGCGCAGCTCCTCTCTTCACCTGAGTGTCCAAAACATGCGGACGCAAATCCAATGATACAATTACAAAATGAATCGTTGGAATGAGGCCTAGGGTGCTCTGGTGCCAAGTGCACTTATGAACACCCTTATGTTTGAACATGGTGCTCGTTATGGAAAAACTGTGGTTGACACAGAAGTCCAATAACTGATCACCCGTTGGATTCCGACCAGGCAGGCCATTCCTCCCGATCACACCCTTCCAGGTTTCACTGTCATTACCCATGTGAGCATTAAAGTCCCCCAGCAGAACAATGGAGTCCCCAGACGGGGGACCTTCCAGTCCCCCCTCCATGGTCTCCAAGAAGGACAGAAAGTCTGGACAGGTGTTTAGCGCTTACGTGCACACAACAGTGCAGAGCCCTTCCCCCGACTCAAAGTCAAAGGGAGGCGACCCTCTTATTCACCGGTAAACTCCACCGATCCCCACCTGGCTCTGCACCTCACACTATAGCCTAACTGGGAGTCAATGGTTAGCTAGAGCTAGAACTAGAGTCCCTATAAGCTAGACCAAACAAGAGATGTTTTAAGTCTAGAATTGAATATTGAGAATGCCGGAATCTCGCATATCTGCCAGGAGTTTTTGCAAGAACTTTCGCTGCTGCATTTTGTACCAGCTGAAGTTTTTTTAAGGATCCAGATGGACAACCAGAAAATAGGGCAATACAGTACTCCAGCTTGGAAGTTATAAAGGCATGTGCTACTTTTTCTGCATCATGGAAGGAGAGCATCTTCCAAAGCTTGGCTATGTTCCATAGATGGTAGAACACCATTCTAGTAATACTTTTTATTATGAGCATCAAAACCTAGATCTGAATCAACCAGGGCACCAAGATCTCTGACCACTCTGTTAAGCTGAGTAGGAAGACCACCAAGGTTGAGGCTATCAAACTTATTTCAAGCAGCAACTACCAGTTTTTCTTTTTTTTCTATCTATAACAGAAGGATTTTTGTTGCCATCGAACTCTGGATGTCCAGTAGACAGTCTTCTAACCCAGAGAACTGGGATGCATCATCTGGTTTGACAGAGATACAGTATATATATATAAAAAACGGCATCATCAGCATAATAATGGAAACCAACAACATGATTCCTAAAAGTGTTGCCAAGTGGTACCATATATAAAATGAATAGTAGCAGGCCCAGCACTGATCTCTGTGGGAAATCATATTTGACTATAGCACGTCAAGTAATTGTTCTGATGCTACAGACCAGTGAATTTCTTGGGCATGGCCTGTCTGCACTTAATGAGCTATTTCTCATCAACAGAACATCCAATTCTCGCCAAAGTCTAGTTGGTATGACATTCTGAGGCAAAATTCATAAAAATCACCCAGTAGGGGGCACTATAACTGGACATAGAAAGACTAACTTTTGTATGCGTGTTTATGGCCGGATACTAACAAATTATTTAATAAAAGTTCATCTGTTCGTCAAACATGACTGACAACAGCCAATCAAATTGCCCTTATGCACTGTATACTGTATGAATCATGAAATTTGTTGTAATAACGCAACATTTCTTCTGCCACTCAGGCCAGAAAAAAGACACAAGTTGGGCTCATAGAGGTACTATAGTACCCATAGTCCATAGGTCCTAGAGGAATGCAGATAATATAAAGCCATACATGCACAAAGTGCTCGATACTTAATACGTATTATTTACAGACATTCTTATGAGACATTTGATGTTAAATGTGGCCAAAGCATTTATTCAGGCCATAGTGTTTGGACCCTGATGATCCTTGCCTGTGGCTATATTTTTAATGCCTTGACCTGCTTATATCAGTGACTTCCTGCCCGTCGCCGCATTCAAAAATGAAAATATGTCCTGCATTACACGTAGGTTCCACGGGAATGCAGACCTCTAGTTTGGTGCAATCCTGGTGGGATCCTGCTGTAGATGGTCTGCTCATGATCTTTTGCTTTGCACAGGAACAGATCTTATTTTTCTGCAGACAAGCATTCCTTTCTGCTACCTGGTAAATCCACCATTATAATAGCAATCCGAAAAGGTGCAAGTGCACAAGTTCTTAGAGGGAATGGGAGATGACACTCTGACCGGTTTATAGCATGTTACGCCCCATAACTAATTACGAGACTTAGTACAACCCATTTGAATTATGCGCCTGGTGCAGAAACTATTTTTCTGCCATTAAACTAGCAAAAGTGGGTTGACCATGCCATAAAATAACTTGCACTGTGCATGCTGAAATTTAAGGTGGAGGAACTTAGTTAAGTACTTGTAGCAATAGCTGTATCTTAATTTTGATTTTTTGTACTGAATTTATATTGCATTAAAATGACTGTATTCCCCAGAAAGGGAAAACATATGCTTTTGGTGCTGGTCCACTTCCACAGACACTTTCTAGTTAAGATGATGACTCGAAAATTATTTGTCAAATCTTTTGTCCAAACTTTGCAAGCAGACTGTATGAGTGAAGATCTGGAACTATTGAAATTTCGAGACAAATCACACAAAAAGATTAAGCATCGGCATTTAGTGACATCAAAGAGAAAAATTAAATGATTAGAGGTTTATGTCTGTGAACAGGATCAATCTATTTGTTATTATTACTGTATTTATTTGATCTTTCATGGATCTGATTACCACTTCACAAAAACATTATATAGATTAAAATCTACACTTGAAAATCTACACCTCAAAATCACCTCAAAATTTCAAGAGCTGAAATGGAGCCTGCAACCAGTATCGTGTGAACACAGCCATCTGCCATCTAAATAAATGCCGTGGATCTTTTTGCAAACTTCCCAGGAACATTTTACAGGTCAGCGATTTTCAAACTGTCACACATGAGATGATTTTCTGAATATTCTATAATATATATTGTTTTTTCGTCACTAGCCTTCCCACTCAGCAAATTTTATGGGAAGCAGTCTGCTAGCTCATCAGGCAAAATGTAACTTGGTAAAGTTTATACTGGGGGAAGTGTAACATTTTTCAGTTAGGCATGGAGAGTGTGTATGGTAGGCTTGCAATATTTTCATTGACAAAATTTGTCAACCTGATCATATTAAGACAAATCACACAAATCGCTTCAGAGGATCCAGTGTATGTGTCTGAAAAGGAGAGCGACTAGCCACATTTAATCATCCAGAATTCTTGTTGTTTTCTGGGCAAAGAACTGGTATATAAGTAACAGAGGCAAGAGTTAAGAGATGTAGATCTTCATCCATATAATGAAGCAGTAATGAGATCCAACACATACTTTTTGACTAATTACATTTACAAGGTCAAATGGCATCTGCTTTCACTCTTACCTTTGCAGCCATCAAGTGGCATTGCTTCAATCTTGGGAGAATCTGTCTCTGCAAAGTTTGACAAAGATCCGGAAAGTACTTTTTGAGTTATCATCTTAAAGGGATCAAGTGTCAAAACTGCCCTTTTTTGCTATTACTATGTGGAACTGATTTAACTTTGGGGTGATCCATCTCGAAATTTGATATTTTAATATTTTGCAAAGTTTGAAAAAGATCCATGGAAAAGTTTTTGAGTTTTCATCCTAACAAGCAAAGAATCTGCGAAGGCGGCTAACCGGTCCCTAAATCATGTTTTCCCCAAAATCCAGGAAGTACAAATTTATCACAGCAGATTTTAATGAGATTATTCCCATTATTTTTGACAACGAACTTGGTGTGGCTGAAATCGAAACACCAATTCACAATGGTGCTTTTATACATACAGTGAACACTACAGCCAAAAAAATCCTATGGCAGAGAATAGCAACATTCACCTTTAATATAAGGATTGATTGTAGGGCTGAAACCACAAAGTTGCAGAGACACGATAGTGATTTAATAAACCTTAACCTTCTCTTTTAATGTCCCATGGCCTTTTTAAAAGGGCATCAGACTCAGATTAAGAACAGCATATTGATTCTTTGTCTTGTTCATCTCAGTGTTATGTAGAATGGAAAAAGAGGCTTAAAGAAAAACAAACTGTAGAAAAAAAGTTATCATTATTTCATTGTTGAGATGCAGATTATATCCAAACAAAATTACTAATCGAAACAGCTGGATGTTTTACTGAAATTAGAAAAATCTGCTTCATCTTAGTGTGTTAATGAAATGTCAATAGAACTCTCAAGAACTTCATTCATTTCAGTCAGTACCATGTATTCTGTGTTCACAAACAGAGTCTGCTGCACAAAAGAATGCTTTGAGCTGCCCAAACCATAACTGACTGTATAAAGGCAGACTCTGAAGCCAGCAATGAAATTCAATGACAACTAAGTACTTTAAGATAGGATGGATGAAGGGTAGAATAATATGAAAACAGGATTTCCAGCTCTACCTTTTAAGTATGCTTCATTATGACAGAATTATTAAGGTGGGCTCACATCTGAGACTGCCTTGGCTTTGACATTTTCATGTGAAAGATATAGAATCTTAAGATATTTGGGAGGAATAAGACAGCAACCCTGGGAATCATGTCAAAGACATATTTCTATCATATCCATCTACTGTATGTATCTGGTACGGCGGGGCAAGACGCGGGGGAGGATGAGAGGATCCACGTAGTGGCTCCGACAAACAAAAAGACTTTATTAAACTCAAAAAACACACTAAGGGAAACCGGCAAACACTGGGAGTTAACACCCACTAGCCAAACAGCGAACAGACATAGGGGCAGGACAGAGAGCGATCCTGACATCTATCTATCTATCTATCTATCTATCTGTCTGTCTGTCTGTCTGTCTGTCTGTCTGTCTGTCTGCCATGTGCTATCAGCATTCACAGGCCATATTGAGGATTATTACAGTTTTCATTCTCAAATGACAATTAACATTTGCAAAACAGCTAGTGTAATCACCACATTATGATGTCACTTACGGGACAGCAGAACATCATTTCCTTGTTTCCGACAAATTTACAAATCTTTTAGTACACGTTTGCAAATGGTCATGTACAAATGATCATATATGCAAATTGGCATGCAAGTGGAATTTGCAATAAATGCATGGGTGTAGCTTCTGAGTTGCATGTCACAAATAGGACTCAGGACATTCAGGTAAAAATACATTTATTAGCTTTCACATTTCCAGTTGATCAATCCAGTATTCCTAGAAATTGTGCAGGTTGGTCAATGTGCAAGGAGTAGGGAGTAGGGAATCGTGGTGAATGTGTACTTGGAGATTGTGAATGCTAGTGTAGTAAATACTGACCGACTGTGGGAACGAGACTGAAACTGAGAAAGGGAGATAAGATGCTTGATGCTGAGGTGCTGCATTGCCATTTCCACGACCAACATTCTCGTACAATACCAACTGGTTGGAGAGCTGGTTGTAAGTCTGCACGGTTGTTAAATAGGTAGGTCGTTAAGTGAGGAGTGTCTGTACTAGAAAGAAAAATTGAAATCTCTTATGTGGAAAATTAAACACACCTCTACATTTTTCACTACATTAAACCTAGAAATTAGAATCAAATGCATCAAATCATGTGTATATCATTTGGCCTTCATTATTCAGTATCTTTGGGATTCATGCCTTACATAAACAACTGTTACCGTTTGGTCATAGCCATTGAGGTACATGGTACCATCATGCCAAGACTGCTGATTGGAAAGTTAGTTACGTGTAAGCATGCCATGTGAATAATGCATAACTTGACTCATAAGTTTCTTCCTTAAAAAATGGAAAACTCAATGTGAAATAGCCAAAATACACTCTTAGCCTGCTGGCCTTGTCTTAAAATAGCATGTAGACATTTTTTTTATATTATAATGTGGTTTTGTGTTCTTGTGTCATTATCCAAACATTTTCAGTTACACAAAATCTACAACTAAAACTCAAATTGGCTCAGGATTTATGTAAAGGTACATTCTGCAGTCTTTTTTTCCAAATATTCAAGTTATATTAATAATAAAGGTCCCCAGAAAACTCCTGTGTACCCATCCCCTATGTGTGGGTGGGGGGGCTTGGGGCTCAGGTATTGCAGATCAGATGGCATTCAAAGGCAGGGATCTCGGTGGACCGATTGGCTGCTACCAAATATGGTTTTAGGATCATTGAATGTAACCTCTCTGTTGGGAACGGAGAGGTTCTTAGTGCGGGAGGTAGGGAGAAACCCCCTTGATTTAGTCCGGCTTAACACAACATACAGAGCAGTCTTTGGAAACCAATGGCTAGAGAGATGCTGGACTCTATTCCACTCCGGAGTTGCCCTTGGTGAGAGGCACCAGGCAGGTGTGGGTCTACACATAGCCCTCGGATTTGGCGCTTGTACGGTGGAGTTCACCCCGGTAAATAAGAGGATCGTGGGATGGGGTGGTGGGGATGATGGTGGACCAGAATCTCCTCGAAGCCGTCCGGAAGTCGTTTTCCATGGCCTCACCAAAATCCTCCTACACCTGAATTTTTGCCTCAGCTACCACCAAGCCACATTCCACTTGGCCCGCCGGTACCTGTCAGCTGCCTCTGGAGTCCCACAGGCCAAAAAGGCCCGATAGGACTCCTTCTTCAGCTTGACGGCATCCC
>JAODKC010000117.1:27276615-27287299 GCA_026777985.1 Mormyrops attenuatus | reverse complement strand
CCAGGGGCATAAAGCCCCGGGCAACTTAGCTCCTGGGATCATTGGAACACTCAAACCCCTCCACCACGATAAGGTGTTGGCTCCAGGAGGGGTTTTCACCACAGTTTTCAGGATAAACAAAGTTGTTCCCTATCCTGGCTATAATGGACTATTCTACTTTGAGACTTCATGCTACCCAGCTTTCTTTTAACTTTTCTACACTGGAGTCTACCAGTTGTTTCATTGCCAAGCATACCACTACAAAGTTACCTAACAGAAATAGAAAACAATGCTAAGATAGAAGACTAACATGACATCTCTTTTGTCTTTGATACTATCCGGCGAGAATGATAGCCAAACTGTGAACAAACATGGAGAGAACACGATTAAATGAGCGCATGAAAAATTAAAGACTAAAAGCGGGAATAGATAAACTTCCTAAATCTGCCGGCACAATAACCCCATGATCAGAAAAGTACAAATTAAAATATCAAAGAAATAGGTAATGTTCAGATCTATACAAATTACTCTGCTTACCAGCCATTTTATGCAAGACACAAAAATGAGGCATACAGTGAGTATACAAAAAATACAGTAAACTTTGTAACTATCCTTTGTACATTGTTGGTCGAGACTGTGTGAATTTTGAAACCGTCACATCCAAAAACGTTTTTGAAAGTTTTGCATTTGACAAGGTTCTCACCATTACTGAGAGGCCAGCCATGCCTTTTCCCTGGAGGCTAGCCAGTGAGCAGCATCCATAAATGTTCTTGCAGTTGTTATATAACACTAGTAACACTGTCACATTTGGGAGAGACCTCAGTGCTACTGCCTTACTGCCTTTCTTGGGGTTTATGTTATTGTAATACTCTTTAATTGCCAGCTGACCAATGGCACATAGGGTACAGTTCCCGATTGTCAGCTTTGAAATGGATATGGTACTCTTTGCATTCCTTCAATGACATTAGCACTCTAACCATCAAAGTATAAACCACACTTGCATAATAGCAGCCATAAGACAATCACATCCTATGCTGTTTGAGTTCAATTTTAAGACTGGAGACTCTTCCTCTTTCAGGCAGAATGATTTGGAGAGCAGGAAAGACTTTGCATTTTCAGAATGACGTGCCATCACCATGACCAAATCAGTGTTATCGCCGAGACGAGGACCTCAGTGGTAGCTTAATGAAACTTGCCCCATGTGGCTGTTTCAGATGTTCCAGGTCATTTTATAAGCACCTGGGTCACATACAGGAACAGAACCCTGCAGTCGCAGTATCTTAACCACTGCTCTACAGGAATTCCCAAGCCAAGATGTGTAAACCACAATTTTGAAAAGGCTAGGTTATTTTACTCCGTGGTGACTCATAGCAGGATTTTCTTCCTGAATGGAGGCATTTCTTACCGTAATAATCACAAAGTTAGCAAAAGGGGCAACGTGAAGGACTCCACTGTGCCTAAAACCGGCAGCCATACAGCATCATTACAAAGCAATAGAGGCGGGTTTGATGGTACGTTCCAAACGTAGTGTGGCTTTAAATAGCCTCTGTTTACTCACTGCCTGTGACTCGCAATCAGCAGATCTGAGAGTGACAGCAGAAGAGAAGCTCCAGCACTCTTCTCCGCTACGCTTTCGTCTTTTTTCTTTCTTTATATTTTAACGCAAATGACAGTAGCGTGTCACTCTCTTCCTCTCTCGCTGTACCGCTCTCTCGATCTGTTTACTTGAAAGCAGCTGTTGGAAATTGGAATGCCAGCTTCACCACGCTTGATGACATGCTACCAACGCACAGAACAGAAGTCCCGTAATGATGATATTGTCTTCATAAATATGTGAATATGATTCGGACTAAATAGACTGAGTGGAGAGTAAAGAATGTAAATTCTTCTGCCGTCTCATATCATCTTACCAAGTATAAAAATAAGCTGGTAAGTATGTACGCATGCATAGCTTGTTTTAAAAATTTTGCTTATGTTTTTAAACACACGGGAATTAGATTCGGGACTGGGCATGGGTATTTCGTCTTGCGCAGACAATCAGACGTTACACAACACTGATAGGGTAGGATATAGCCCTCTGGTATTTGCGGATTAAACGAATTTGATCCATTTAATAAATCATACATTAACTTTGCTAAGCACAATGAAAAAAACATTAACAATCAGCACGACCGGCATAGCAAAATATGTGAGGGGTACCGAATTGGAGTTCCTGATTCTTTTAATTGTGGGTTGTTTGCCAACAATGTGTAGGAGTGGGTATTTTAAGTATACTTTTTAAAAATCAATGCAAGTAGAACCCGCATTATTATATACGTGTTTAAATGGTATTTTTAATTAATTTTGATTGAAACATGCATATATGCAGTTGTGTGCTTCTACATATGTAGAAATATAAGCATAGAATCTGCTCGACTCCACTAGCTAGTGCTTGCGCTGTAGTTTATAACTAAAACGTCTGGTGTTCACTGACTAAACATTCTTTTTATTGTGAGGCCATATTTCTTTCATCCTTTTCAATGAAGATATAAACGATGTATTTATTAATCCGTCGGCATGTAAAACTTACTTAACACTGGCAATTTTATTTGCAGTGGCATATTCGGGTTTTCAGTATCGTTTTCGGACTGGTATTGAAAACGTAATACTGTCTTTTGAGGTTGCAATGAAACGCTGTTAATTTAACAAATAAACAATTCGAAAGGTATGTTATTTCATGCTTTTGTTCTGTGATGCCGCCATAGTTTGTTCCAGTATCACGTGTCAGTATATTTATTGTTAAAACGGAAGCGCTCGTTGGCAAGAATCTAATATTGTGTGGGCATCTTTTACAACTGTGCGTCTCCCCTCTGTGACCCGGTTCAGCAATTTTTTCCCTGTCTCAGCACAAACACCAAATGACAAAATACATTTGTCAGCTGCCCCGATTCCTACTTGCAAATGATATAGGCCCTTCGAATACTATTCTATTCTAGGAAAAAAAGATTTAAGTTCAGAAATAAACATGAATCAATTTTAATTTTACCTAGGGCTTGAAGCTGGCATGATATAATGTGATGCTGATTTGATTTTACACTCCTTTAATGGTGAAGGACCAAGACTTTTTGAGATTTACAAATTTACAGTTGAAATCAAACTAATTCAGTGTTTTTAACAAAAGCTGTATCTTGGTTATCTTTTTTTTTTATACTGAATTGATATTGCATTAATATGATTATATTTGCTGAAGAATCAATACATATGCTTTTGTGTTGTGGGGAGGCACGGCGATGGGACGGTGAAGGGGGATGGTCCACGCAGCAGCTCACAAGCAACAGAGGACTTTATTGACTAAAAACAAAGAAGGAAGAAACAAAATAAAGGGACTACGAAGGATCAAAAGCAAAAACAGGAAATCTAAGAACTACCAAAAAGTAACAAACTAGGAAACAGAAAAACTGAGAGCTAGCCTGGGAGACAGCTACCGACCCAGAGTAACAACAACAATGACTGACCGAGGAAATGAACAAAAGCAGGAACTTAAATACACAGAGAAAGAAGGACTAACAAGGGGCAGGTATAGACCATTACAAAATCAACCAATCAATAAAGGCACAGGACAACAAGCAACAGGTGGAATAAATTACAAGCACAGGAACTAGGGGACATTGACCAACACTCATGGCTAACACTAGGAAAGACTAGGAACAGAAATACAAGCAGAACAGAATTAAACCAGGTGCAAGCAGGGTAAACCTTAAACAGGGAGATATATACCGACCATTATAATGCATTAGGAAGGTATCTATAGTGCATTATAGATAACAGCTTCATGGAGCATTCATAATGCATAATAAATATGTACATAATGTGTTATGCCTTTTTATAAATATTTATAGCAATGTTTATAATATTTTATGAATGCATTATAATGCATTATGAAGGTATCTAAAATGCATCATGACTGTTTCCAGTGGTGTTACCAAAATCTCTGTTTAATTTCTCTTTAGATAGTAATAAATATTGAGCTAGATATACATTATTAACCTAATAAATCATGTCAATGAAAGTTGTTATTTGGCTTAATATATAGTTATAATACATAAAGCATATCGCTATCAAGCTAAATATACATCAATAAACTCATAATGAATTTTGGTTATACTATGAAACGGAATTTTTAGGCCTAAGTAATAATTATTAAAAACACACCTTTTTTAAAAAACATTCAGAAATGTATTTTATTTATGTTAGCACTTGCTGACACTACGTTTTCCTGATTGCACTGATTTGGAGTGATATGAATATGGCTACAGTATACAAAATGCAAAACTAATATTCCAGATATGGGACAGTTAGGTAATAGTATTGATCGATAAACTGAAAATAGATGACTGGAGTGAGTTTTTAAATCAAAACTAATATTCCAGATATGGAATTTTTAGGCAGTAGTGTTCATTGAAAAACTGGAAATAGGTAGATGACTGGACATGAGTTCTGAAATAAAACAAAGAGTGAACACTTAAATTGACAAGCAAGGAAAATGGATTTTTTTAGCCAGTGGAATCATTAACACCAGTTCTTGCTAAACAATTAAGCGACCACTGTAGTTTGCCATTCCTGTATCAGTATGATTTGCCGAAAAATGGCAGGATGAATGGATCAGACAGTGCCAAACAATGTAATGCGGTGTACACATACTCGAAAAACCAGGTACAAATCAGGTAGGTGGCACAGATGGGATGGTATGTGTTTGTTACAGCCCCTACACTTATGTCATGGAAAATGTTGGTCATAGTGCAAATGAGAAATTAATAAAATGTGAATATTTAGACATATGAAGAATATAAGCAATTTAAATGACATTTTGGGCATTAAGACATCACAAAGAAATAAATTTAACCACCTAATTTATGGGGAAAGATTGTGCAATTTGGCACGTAAGTGGAATGCTATAAATTAATAGGTATAGTTTCAGGGTTATGTGTCATGATTAGGATTCAGTGCATTCAGGTAAAAACACATTTATTGACTTCCACATTTCCAGTTGATCTATCCAGTAATTCTACAAATTGTAGAGGTGGAGGGGTGTGAGAGGAGTAGGGATTAGATGGTGGGGGGGGGTGAGGCTGGGAAATGCATTGTTGTTGTTCTGGCAGCATGATTTCTATTTTTTTCTCTCTAATTATGTGTAGAAATAGACTTTAGATCAATATCATAATGACAGTTCATTCACTTTTACATTGGATGTTGATTACTTGTCTTAGGGAGGCTAAAATTACATACAACCACAGATGGTCTGAAACAGATAAATGAGAGGCCAACTGTGGAGTCCTACCTACAGACATCTGTTTGTGTTGCTGCCCTGATGGGAATATACCATCTTTAATCACAGCATATAGTACACAATATATTACCAGTCACTTTGCTGTAGTGTGCCTGAGAAAAAGATTTAAAGCCTTAACTTCACTGTATAGAAATAGGGATAATTCAGTAGCAAGTATTATAAGCAAAGTGAAAATCTGTTTTCCAAAACAACAGGTATATCATATACAAACACTGGCACAATAATGGATTTCTTCTTTAAGTTGTTGGAATTACAGTTACCATGGCCTCAACATGGGTGATATGGTGGCTTCATGACCAGCAGGGTTACCATCTTCCTCCAGGTATGGGGGTTTAAAATCTCTGTATTGGAGTTTGCAAATTCACCTTGTGTTGTAGAAGTTCTCCTACAATACAAATAGGCTGTGATTAGGCTAATCGGTATGTCTTGCCTATTGTGTGTGCCCTGCAGTTGGCTTGTATCCTGCCTGGGTGTTACCCAGCCTTGTGGCCTAGCCTGCCTAGGATTGACTTCAGTCTATCGTGAGTCTGGCTTACTGGTTAAAAGCATTTATTAGCTTTCATAAATAAGGTTTACAACAAGACTTCAACCAGGGCCAACCATCTAATACGCTGGTCAAGACACTAACAATCCTTGATATTCCTGCTTGAGTTTTTCAGAAGGCATATGAGACACTGGGGCCAAAAATCCATTTACGCGCTTATGAAATTAAAAGTGAACTTTTTTGCCATAATGCTAAGTGGCAGTTTGATGCATGGCTTATCCTGTACATCATCGTAAGAACAGCAGGCCATGCTGGTAGCAGCACTATGTTTTAATAATGGTTCTCTGCTTGCGAAAATTGAAAGGAAAATGGGTGGCACAAGTTACAGAGAAGGTTGAAGTCTGGAAGGGTTCTGGAATTTTGGACAAATTTCCTACAATTGGGGTTCCCAACCTTCTTGTATCCACAGTCTGGTCTATGCTGTACAAAACTTTTATTGAACTGGTAAAACGCCAGGTGAGTCTTGGTGGATTGATCACAGATTTCATAACATACAAACAGAATGCACAATAAATGAAAATATATAGTTTATTTTTTGTAAATTAGCCAACCCCTCTGCCAAACCCCCAGCATTCCAGGTGGAGTAATGGAGGAGGGGCTGGGAGGCCCTAACCTAGAGCATAAAGCAAAGCCACACTGTAGTAGCTCAATCGAAGCCCAGTCCTGGCCAGTTAAGAATCCACAACAAGCCCTGAAAACTACTGTTCAGCAGCTGTCAGTCACCTTACTGAACTTTACCAATTTTGCAGCAGTGTTGGTGCTGTAATCTGTAAAAATAATTATAGTCTGGTAATAGTAGACTCAAAGTTTCTTCCAAAGGTGCTTCCTGTATGTATTAATTTCTGTATTATGCAATTGCATTTTTTAGCTTTGAGATTATATTTCTGTAGTAATATTTCTAAAAGGAGAAGAAAAGTTTCATCCTAATTCCTCACTGTAATGCAACAGAATTTGAAAGTGTTAGGTTGTTATTTGTTATTGAAGCCACAATATTACAGTGGATAGTGGTCATCCTGAGTTGTAATTCACACATGGATAACACCAATAATGTAATGTACACAATACAGTTAGTATAGCTCTTGCTATGCCATCAGTATGATAAACTTCAAATGGCAACGATTCGTACTATAACACAAATCACTGAAAAAAGTCACATATTTGAAATACTGAACTGTACGATAAAGCTGCCAGTTCTTTAGGAGTGAGCGTGTTCAGGGTAGAATGAGGTTATACAGCATACAGATCATTACATCGAGAGACAGTTGGGTCTGTTTTTTCTACACGAAATTTCATGAGATCGGTTTGCATGTGCAGTTAAAATTCTACCTTCCTCTTGTAATAATTCTTCTGCCTTCCTCTTGTAATAATTGTTTTGGCTTCCCTCCTGTGTACACTCTTGTTCCACATTTTGTCACATGAAAGAAAAGTAAAAGGAAGTGGGATATGTAAATTGGAACTGTGGCAGTTCCAAAATGTGTCCCTTGTCATTTGAAGTTACACTGGGGACAACGAAATTCTTGTCTTATGTAATAGCCCTGATATTAAAACCTTCAAAAGCCTTGCAGTTGTACTGCTTGTTTTTCTTACAGTCACTGTTTACATAACCTAAACTAGACTTTTAAAATTGATTTTATTGTGTCTATGTTGTCCTTTGCACAAAAAATCATAATGTACAAAAGAGCTCCCCATGGAATTAGAGAAATTGCATATATATAACCCATGTTTGTCTATAGATGAACTGATCGGAGAGTTATTTTTGTATTCCAAGATGGGGAGTGTATATGGTTTTGGCACCAGTCTGCTGCCAATACTGCCTCCACAGACGCTTTGTTGTTAACACGATAACTCAAAAACTGATTGATGGATTTTTTTCAAACACTGCAAAAGTATTGTTGGTGTGAAAAACTGGAAGGGATCCAATTTTGAGACAGATCTGCCCAAAACTGAAGCATCACGGCATATTGATGGCTAGGAGAAGGCCAGCTCAGACACTTGACCTTGTCAATATGACAAGTATTTACTCTGTTTGATGGATCTTATTGCCACTTTCCCAATATATTTTCATCCAATATATTGATGATAATCTATACCTGAAAATCTTCCCAGTGATTGACCCCAAATCAACCCAAAATTGGAACTGCATGACAGAGGGCAGCTGATTGTAGAAATGGAGCCAGCTGCTACCTTCTTGTGAACACACCCATCTGCCATCTAAACATATTCCATGGATCTTTTTACAGACTTTCCAGGGGTGTTATGTAGGTCAGTGATTTTCAAACTGTGGGGCACAAGATGATTTTCTGAATATTTTATGATAGTTTATATTGTTTTATTTATTTATTTTTTTTCGCTAACCTGCCTGGTGTGCCACTTATCAGCAGCAGTCTGGAAGCTGGTTACCAAAATGTAATGTGGGGAACTCAGTGAATTGTATCACGGGGGAATTTCATCATGTAATGTTTTTTGGAGAGGTGGGAAGAGTTAGCGTTAGGGTAGGCTAGGGTAGGTTAGGGTTAGGTAGGTTAATGATAACACAAGACAACAAAAACATTTTTTTGTAATCATCAGAGAGCACAGTGCACTAAATCAGTTTTTCATGTTGATTTCAGATTTGTTTTCAGTTTGTATTTCCAGTCACATCAGCTTTTTAAATTATGAGTAATGTTAGTTTATAGTGTACTTGCATGTGGTTTTTATCAGAACATAAGCACCATTGAAGTAAATGTTTCAATATCTTCACTGCAAAGTCAAATGCTGTGGCATAAATATAGTGAATGGTGTCAGTCAGCTACCACTGTTTCTTTAAATACTGCCCAGATTGTTGTGGTACAGCATCCAGCAGTAGTCAGCCATCATACTCTCATTTCAGAAACCTTGGTAATGACACTCCATTAACTGAATATCCTAGTGAAAGCACTGCTCGTCACTCACCAGACCAGGATTTTCTGGAAAGAACTCTTGATGGGAGTGCAGAAGTGTATTTTCAATTACATGTGACAGGCCAGTTTCTGGTATGAATCAAGCAGATCCTGAACTCCTTCCTTCTATGCAGGAGATGGCTACCCAGAAAGTTATGGCAGAGTCACTTGAGTGTCTCCCAAGCTTCTAGTTCGGCTGCTGAGAGAGATTCCTTAAAACATTCATCCTGCAAAACGGACTTGATCTGTGGACCAATAAATCTCCCTTCCTTCAGTTTTGCAGTGCTGATGTTTTGAAATTTCTCAACAAGGTACTGTAAACCCTGTGGGTTCACTTTACCCATGGTCTCTACAAAGGTCTTCATCAAGCCTAGCTTGATATGGAGATGTGGCAGAAATATTTTATGCAGATCAACCAGAGGCAGAAACTGGACACTGCTTGTTCCTGGCTCACTCCATCGGGATTGCAAATGGCATCACTGCCTTTTCCTGATTTAGCCAGTCGCACAGTCTGTTGGAACAACTGGTACAGATGACATGTGGAACCCAAGATTTATGCTGGTCAGCCAGTGGACAGCCAAAGTACAATCAGTATACAGTATCTTCTTAAGATCTGCAGGAATTTCATTTTGAACGAACCACATCTAGGCATGAAAACAACTGAAATCAATCACACATAATGCCATCTATAACATACAATACACAGACAGCTGTTATTAAATCTCCTAATACGTTTAAGCTAATTATACCAAGTATCATGCAATATATAATTAGCTTCACCACAAAAACTAGATGTGATAGGGAAAAACCAAACACAGATTTGAAATCAACCTGAAAAAACACTACAATACCCACATAACATTATCTCTGATGAAATTGACCTGGTGACCCGTGTAATAACAATAATAATAATAATCTGATATATTGCATTATTTTCATTTGGGGAAATTTATCTTGTGGAAATGTAATCGTGTTCAAGTCAACGGTTGCACATGAAAGAACAGGCACAGGTTGGAAGAGATGAAGATCAGGGTGAGAAATGTCCCACATTATCTTGTCAGCATGCTTTGGACCCTGCTGTTGTAGTTCTCCTGTAGGGAAGGCAGAGTGCAACAGATCATTTTTTCTGCAGGCCTAATCACCCTTTGCAGTCTCGTTCTTTCAATTGAGGTGGAACAGCTGAACCAGACAATTATGGAAGAGGTTAGGATGGATTCAGTGATCACAGTATCAAACTGAACCAGTAAAATGTGAGGTACGCTGAATTTCTTCAGTTGTGTTAGAGAGTAAAGTCTCTTTAGTGTTACTTTCGATATAGAGTCCGTATCACACTCCCACTTCAGGTTTCTGGATATGCTGGTACCCAGAAACTTCAGTGACTTTGCAGAGGAGACCATAGCACCATTGATGCTGAGGGGGAATGGGTTGTGTAACTGCCCTTCGGTTTGGACGAAATAACTGATGCGGAGAGTCTCAACGGGTGATATGAGCGTTTATTGCTTCCGTGTTGAACACCGTGAAAACTGAAAGAAAAAAAGGGAAGAAAGCAAACAAAAAAAACGCTTAAATGCAGATATGCTCAGTTGCAGTTTCACAGTGATATTACAAGTAATATTTACATTTCAATAATAAAGGGATCCACTCATACACACAGTATTCAAGTCTCATTCCTCGCTCCGCTCTCCCAAAGATGCAGTCAGGTAATTTAGCCAAGGATACGAATTTGCGGTACATAAACCTTAAGTACGGTCCGCACAGCAGGTCAGCGAGAAGTACATGCACTGTAAAAAATGCCCGTAAAAAATACGGTAAAAATACCTTGAATGGCGACAGAAAAATGCAGTAAAAAAAACAATCAGGTAAAATACCGTGTCAAATATAGAAAAAGAACTGCAAATGTAAATACTAAATATTTCT
>JAODKC010000117.1:27244196-27269754 GCA_026777985.1 Mormyrops attenuatus | reverse complement strand
ATGTGATTGGTTGCTTAGATAATTGCATTAATGAGAAATTGAACAGGTGTTCCTAATAATCCTTTAGGTGAGTGTACGTTACATGCCTGCACAAAACAGTTTTATGAATTGGTCTACATATATAACTATGGTCCTGTTTGTTTTCATAATTGCTGCAGAAGCACAGTAAAGTCAAGTACTTGGCCAAGACTAGCACACCGTTATGGGGAGCGGGGTAGTTACAACTCTTCCCCAGCTCTACATCCCCAAAAAGAAACTTTGGCATGTTTTTAATCTATGACATATTTATTCTTCTTAATGAATGCCACAGAGGATTTTCCGTCAGCCGCGATTACTCAAACCAGCCTGATGCATCGCGCATCAGTACTTCACACATTGCGGGGCTGGAAAACAGGCACAGACGAAATGCATATTAGTCTGAACTCTGAAGTAATTCCACACAGCGGCTCTAGTCACATGACGCTTGATGCTTCTTTTTACAGCCAAATATTTTCGCCAAATATTTCCTTGATTCTTAATATTTTTTAAATATCGGAAAATATTTTTTTTATTTACTCACCGATACCGATACAGTAATTTTGGCTAGTATCGGACCGATACCGATACTGAATATCGGATCGGCCCATCACTAATATAAATAATTATAAATAATCTATATATAAATAATCTAACTATAAATAATCAGCATATTTCCATAGATGAGGTAGTGTCTAACTGAGGTACTGAAGTGGAGCTGAACAGTGCAAGGTAAACATAGACATAAGATGCAGATAAAATGGTGTAATTGGCAAATTAGGGTTCAGTTTTGGGGGGGGGGGTGCGTATGTGTGGTGAATGAGAAGGGTTCATTGTTCGGTGGGTAGACGATTCGAGAGGTTAACAGCTTGAGGGAAGAAGCTGTTCCTGAGCCTGGATGTATGGGCACTGAGACTCCTGTAGTGCCTGCCAGTGGACAGGAGGGAGAGCAGACCATGGGTGGGGTGGGTGCCACCTCTACGAAGGCACTGTTTGTGATAGATGTCTTTTATTGCAGGGAGCTGGGTACCAATGATGTGCTGGGCTGACTTGACGACTCGCTGCAAAGCTTTCTCATCAGCAGATGTGTAATTACCATACACACTGAGATGCAGCTTGTTAGGATGCTTTCAATAGTGTAGCAGTAGAAGGTGGAGAGGATTTTGGGAGAGAGGCGTGCTCCATGATGGACTGGATTCCTTGCCACAAGCACCTGGGATTGGAGTTGTTGTGGAAGTGATCTTCAATTCAAAGGGAGTAGTTGTGTTTGGCAGATCTGATGTCCTTATTGAGGTTAGATCTGGCTAAACTGTACACTTCGGGGTTACTGGACTTCAATGCGGCATCATGGGCTTTCAGCAGCTGTCAGACCTCACTGGTCACCCAGGGTTTTTGGTTTGGAAAGGGGAGGATGGATTGTTTTGTTGCAACAGCCTCAGTACAGAAGTTAATGTAACATAGCCCAGCAGATGTATATTCATTGATGTCTGTGTCCGGGCCATGGGAGGTAGAGTGTGCAAAGAAAATCCAGTCAGTGTTATCAAAACAGTCCTGGAATTCAGAAACAGCACCCTCTGGCCAGACAGTGACTCTCTTTACTGCTGGCTCGACCCGTTTAATGAGGGGTCGGTTGGCTGGGGTCATAAACAGGTCAAAGGTGGTCAGACTGCCGAACGTGGGGGCATGGAGTAGCCTTATATGAGTCCTTAATGTTAGTGTAAAGGTGGTCCAGAATGTTTTGTCCCCTAGTGTGGCAGGATAAATTCTGATGGAATTTAGACAATACAGTTCTAAGGTTGGTATGGTTGAAGTCACTGCTTATGATAAAGGCATTGTCCGGATGCTTAGTCTGTTCATTACTGATGGCAAGCTGTAGCTGCTTAAGTGCTGCCTTAGCATTAGCACCTGGGGGGATGTACACAGCAATAAAGGTAATGGCTGTGAACTCACTAGGCAGATAAAAAGGTCTACACTAAACTATAAGGAGCTCAAGATCAGCAGAGCAATACTTTCCAATGATTTTCAAATTGTTGCACCAATTGCATGGGGATTTGTTGTGTCTAGTTTCCTGATGAACTTCTGTGGGACAATAGTGTTGTATAAAATCTACAAACAGCATTTTCATGTAGTTATTCTTGAGTTCCAGGTGCATCAGTGCTAGGTGAAGGGCACTGGATATGGTGTCCTCTGTGGACCAGTTGTAGTGGTAGGCAAACTGGATGGGATCCAGTGAGGTGGGGAGGCAGCCTTTGATGTGAACCATGACTAGTCTTGCAAAGTACTTAGAGTTGATAGGAATAAGTTCCACAGGACAGTACTCATTTACTCCTGACACTGATGAATGATTCAGTACAAGAATGATTGTGGCTGTTTTGAGGGATGAAGAGATAATAGCCTGACCCAAGAAGATGTTGAAGACATCTAAAAGGACATCTGGCATTTGGAATGTATATTCCCGGAGCATATGACTGGAGATGTTGTCGGACTCAGAAGCTTTTCGACTTTGGAGAGAGCTTTCCTGACTTCAGTGCTGTACAGATGGAGAGACTTGATCACTGGGATGAGGGGGTGCTTTTCTGCGCTCGTGTGTCATTGTGGGTGTTGAAGCATGCATATAAGTTGTTTAATAAGTTTGGAAGAGAGGCATCACTGGGGCATGTCTGGAGTGCAGCTTGTAGTCTGTCAGGGCTTGGAATCTCTGCCACGTGTCAGGTGTCATTGTTCAGAACATAGCTGTGGATCCCTTGCACACACCTCCTCTTGGCCATTGTGATGGCATGAGACAGGTTGGTCCTTGCTACTTTGAGGGAGGCTTTGTCTCCTGCTCTTTGCATTGTGGGCATTCAGCAGTTTTCAGACTTCACTGGTTAGCCAGGGTTTCTGGTTGGCACAGTACTTGGAGACAGTGACATCCTCTGTGCATTTGTTGATGTAGCTCATCACAAATGATGTGTACTCCTCTATTCAGCACAGGTATACTGTATGTTCTGACCATGGCTTGCTGTTTCCTTGAAAATGTCTCAATCAGTGCTTTCAAAACAGTGCTGAAGTGATGAGGTACAACCTTCCCACACTGTAATCTTCTTCAGAAACTGATTTTCCTGTCTGAGTAGTGGTTTGTATGCTGTGATTAACATAACAGAGAGGTGGTCAGAGTATCCAAGGGGGGTGTAGGGTGTTGCTTTGTATGCAGATTGATAGCTAGGTTGCAAAGTCCACATGATGCTAAAACTTTGGGAGTAATGTTTTGAAATGTGTATGGTAATCCAAGACTTCATAATGGATTAGTGATCATTGAAGTTGGATGGTGATATGAACAAAGTCTTCTGATTTGTGACCAAGCTTTCCGATCGTAGATGCTCTTGGCTCGCTGTTGTGCTAGTTCAGCTTTTAGAATGTTTCAACAAAGATGCACATTAGGTATTAGGTAATAGAATACACTGTTTTCTTTTGCTTCATAGAAGCTGCTGCATCTGCACTTGCTACCATCTTGGTTCGTCCAATGCCGACAAATCACTTGCTTTTGCTCAATATCATGTCTTTAAAAGCCAAAATATTTCCATACAGCAAAAGCAGAATGTCTTCTGGTGATCAGTTCTTGTTCACCATACTCATTTTTGTTAAATGTCTCACCAACGCATCGCACTATGAGTGAGTAATGATGAAAATGATTATGATTGACTCGGAAAGCACATGCAGAGCTCACGCAAAACGAGTGGAAATATACTAAAGAATCAATATACTGTAAACATATTACAGAATGGATAAATCACGACTAATTATATTGCTGATAAATAATATTTAAAATAGCTCATTTATCATTTGATATTAAGAATATTTTTTTCAGTTTTATACTTGCTCTCTAATATTTGAATATTCAACAATGCTGACTCATCCCTAGTGTATAGCTGCATTTCCCCTGAAATTTGACCATCTGTTTTTCAGCACAAAAAATTGTTTTGTCACTGTATATCACTGCATCTATCTAAGATGACATTTCTTCTTCTTTTCTGGCTATAATTGTAAAGTGAGAGCCTTGGTCAGTATTCAGAGCTTGTTTTATACAGGGACTGTTAAATATCCACGTCTGATTTTGGCCTTTGAAACAAAAGCCCAAGTACAATGTAAAACTGTGTATTTATCCAGGGGTCTGTTTTACATTTAAATACAAGCTACAACACTTTACTGTTGCTTTATTGATTTTCTGCAAAAAGAGGTCTAACCTTTCAAGCTCCATAGTTATCTAAGAAGGTAATGATTCATGGACGATTCACATGGTCCTCAACCTGCTGTCCTGCTGCTGGAATTATTTTTGTGTGAAAAGATCCCACAGTTGCAAAGACCCATTTGTGGTTGCTCCTTTCATTATGCAGGAATTCTGGGAAGTAGTCTCTGCATTGCTTTAGTTTGTAAGTGTACATGCATTCTAATGATCCTAGTGGGACACAACTGTATCAATGCATTAAGGGGGAATTCTGCCCCCTCCCAATCTGATGAAAGATTATATCTCTTGTGAGAAGCTGTGATTGCAGATGATAATAGAGACACACTGCACAAGATATAAGCATAAAGGATGTGTCCCTTACAAGCAAGGGTAATTTTATTACTTTGATTTAAAACCACTTAGGCAAAACACAGGATTTTGGACTGTTAAACTATGATATAATTTAACACTTATGTATAGGAGGATAAAAAATACCTGTCTATGATAATAAAAATCCTTAAATTCAAAACATATAACAATTCACAGCCAGCCAACAAAATCTGAGTATCTAATATGGTAATTAGCTGTCTCTACAACCGCCCCCACCCATCCTGATGGATTTGAGAGTGCGCATGGTTGACGAACTCTGGATGACTTAACGTGGTGGCCATATGGTCAATATGGTTTTGTGTTTCAGTTTTTACAGCCTACTGGTTTTGGAGCATTAATGTGACTGTTCCTGAAGAAATCCTCAAGTCAGTTCTCCTGGGAATGTGCTAATTTATCACTTGCAGAAACATGCTTATTTTTAGACATCGGTTCAGCAGTGGATATTGGAGGGCGCTTCAGCTGTCTTTTTTTCCTAATATCTGATATATACTTTCGATATGGTTGGTCTGGTCATGACTAAGAACAAGTGATAGCTACAGCATGTCTATGGCACTCTGAGGCAAATCATGGAAAAATGTTCCTCGCTAGCTATAAGCAGCAGTGGTGTGTACGACTTCACAAACCATGCATTTTCACGGGGCCTCCAAGATTCGGGGTCTGATAGAGATGCCCAGACCGCCCCAATCCCCAATCACCTCCTCCAGCTCCACCAGGGAGATACGCAGGCGCTACCAGGCCAGCTGAGAGAAATAATCTCTCCATCGTGTCCTGGGTCTGCCCCACGGTCTCTTTCTGGTTGCTCACATCTAGAGCACCTACCCTGAGCTCTTGACCATAGGTGAGGGTAGGAACATAGACCAATTGGTAAATGACCTTTTGGGTCAGCTCTCTGCTCACCACAACAAACCGGTATGATGTCCACATAACTGGTAACGCTGCACCAATCCACCTGTTGATCTCCTGCTTCATTTTTTCCTCATTTATGAAAAAGACCCCAAGATACTTGAGCTCCTGCGCTTCACACTGTAACTCATCCCCAACTTGGACGGGGCAGTCCACCCATTTCTGGTTAACAACCATGACCTCAGACTTCGAGGTGTTAATCCTCATCCCAAACGCTTCACATTTGACTGCAAACCACCCCAGTGCATGCTGGAGGTCACAGATCGATGAAGGAAACAGGACCACATCATCTGAAATAAAGCAAAGATTAAATCCTGTGGTCACCTAACTGGTTACCCTCCACTCCTGCACCTGGACTCCTGTCTGGCCTCTTACTGTGAAACTCACCTCCAGCCTCACTATGAGTCTCCAGCTTTTAAGAAGCACAAGCTGACTGATGCCACATTCTCTCCATAAAAGCTATGAACAAAATCGGTGACAAAGGGCAGCCCTGCTGGAGGCCAACACCCACCGGGAACAAGTCTGGTTTACTGCCAGCATTATGAACCATGTTCCCACTCTATAGCTATGCAGGGACCTTAGGGCCTGTAGCATCAGGTCAGGCACCCCATACTCCTGAAGCACCCCCCACAGGACCCCGGGAGGTACACGGTCATATATCTTGAGCTACCTTGACCTTCTGAATCTACTTGCAAGCAGTTTATTTTGTTTTTAAATCTCAGGGGGCGGTTGCAGAGGGTAGGCCCAAAAGCAACAAATTTGCTCCTTGCTATAAGGACAATATAAAATATGTGCATCTGTGATACATTGTACGGTGTCCTTTCATGAGGCAAACATCTTAGAGCACAGAGGGGGCTTTTCTCTGTTGAAGTAAATCCTTTCAGTGGGGCTTGTTTTTCCATTAGTGGCAGAGTAATGGTTTGCTTCAGTTTAGAGAATAGTTCAGGTCTGGCAGAGAAGAATCACTCAGTGAGGAGGCCTACTTCTGCACCATACTAGAGTGGCCCTTGTGTTGCATGTTCTTGTGTTAAGATCATGGTGTTGTGCATAGTACTGTATATGAATTAAGAGGGTCAATAAAATTGAAAAATGAAAATCCACCTATGTGGATAATAAATATTGGTGTATTGTACCACTAGTTAAAAAAGGGATGATTGCCATTATTGATTACCAAAATAGCACCAGAGAGCAACCCACACTCAGATATAATAATTATTTTTGATTTTTGTATTTTTAGTTCCTGGAATAATGTTCCTTCAGTTCAGAGAGAAACAGGGGAAGTCTCTAGTGGATGACAGTTGAATTTGTAAAATAGAGCCAAGCTGCCACAGTGCTTCATCCGCGGGTCTTTGCATAATTACACTCACTGCGGCTCTTTCTCTATGCTTAATACTGCATGTGACATCTTTTAACAGGACAGCCCGCCCCTGCTGTGTAAGGGCTCTTATTATGCGTTTCATCTGCATCCCTTTCTGCGGAGGGGGGGTGATAATGAGTCGTGGCAGGGTGACCCCTTACCGTGTTCCCCTCTCAAAGCTGTGGCCTGGATCTCTGGCTAGGGGTCAGTTTCATGGCTTCAAATTCTAAGATAACCTCCAAAAAATCTGAGTGATGATAACAACAACAGTCCTCAGGCATTAAGGTAGATAAATTTCAACAGACAGCAACATATCATTCTGCAAACTTTTACGTGTCTGTTTTGTAAAGTGGAGCATGTAATTAGATAAGATGGTTCTTCTCCATAGTATACTTGTTCACCAGTAGCAAAATTACATTGGTTACTCTACCATAATAATTAACAAATGTGCTATGTCCTTCGCTGAATAATGAAATCTCTTCCTCTTACCCTTTAACCCTAAATAGGATGGCTACTCGTTCACCGTGACACTGACTGATTAAAAGTAATGGGTGGTGGCTCACATACAAATATGCTTAAGAAATTCTATTGCAGTATCTTATTGTGTAGGGTGATTTTATGGAGTACTAGGCTATTATCACAGAAGTATAAAATACTATGCTAATTTAAAAAAAATGGTAGGTGAAATGCTATTACTCTCTAAAAGGATTAAATATTTTTAATTAGTTACAAATTCACTTGGTTAAATAGGTTCCAATAAACCAATAGACTGTTAAATTGACAGTGGGGAGTCATGAAAAGAATCTGTGACTGATAATCTGGAAGCTGAAGGTGCTGTATATACTTCTATGCTGTGCTGTGCATAGCATCTACGTTCCAACCACTTAACAAGGCAGGGGACACCCAGGATAAAACCCCAGTCCACACAGAATATGTACAGCAGGAGGAAAACATGCAAATAGCCCCCTATCCTTGGGGGTGTGAGGCATTTCTGTACCATACTGCCTATGCATCAAAGTCAGATGAAATATAAGACTTTGTCTTCAATCCCAAGAAAGATATAGATCAGTCTCCCAAAAGCAGGAAGAGTAGGTAGCATATGATTGAAACTATTAATAGGTTGAGTGAGCGGGTGAGCAGCTCCCTCATGGCAGCCTGATGTGGGACTCCTCAGGCACACATCATGTCCTCCTGTCATGATTGGCAGGTAAAGAGAGCCAGCTGCTGGTTGGCAGCCAGATGTGGGACTCCTCAGGCACACACCATGTCCTCCTGTCGTGATTGGTAGGTAAAGAGAGCCAGCTGCTGGTTGGCAGCCAGATGTGGGACTCCTCAGGCCAGTGGCGGAACAACTGTACATTGGGCCCTGTTTTCATATCATTGTGGGGACTCTCCATTTCTATGGGCAAAACTGGTTTTCAAACCCAAAACCCTAATCCCAGCAATCACAGCCTTAAGCCCTACTCAGCCCTGTCCTTAATCATAAGTAGCCAAGCAAAATATAAGACTTCTGGCATTTTCTGTTTTTTGCTTGCAGTTACAAATTTTTATAAAATTGAGTTTCCCCTTGGGGTGACCAAAAAATGGTGCCCACAACATCAAAATAATAGTTTTTTTTCATGTTAAGTGAATGAAAGATGCATTCACATAGTGCTTTTCAAGACACCCAAAGTGTTCTACATAACCAATGGGGAGCCACTGCACCCACCTGGATGATGTGATAGCTAGCAGCCATTCTGCGCCAGTACGCTCACCACAGAGTAGCTAAGGTGGTAAAGGGGCAGGAGAGAATTCACCAGTCAAATATAGGGGATGATTAGGAGGGCAGATCTGATAGGACCACAGTGGGCAACTTAGCCAGGACATTGGGCTACCACCCCTGCTGTTTTGAAAGACGCCCAGGGATCTTTTATGACATCAAAGGGTCAGGACCTCGATTTTACATCTGATGGCCGGACCTGAACTGCGGGTTGAATGGCTGCTACCATTCTGGTCCCCACGATGTAATATATGCATGACCCCCCCCCCCACACACACACACACACATGCACACAGAAAATGCTTTCCACTAAGCATTAATTAAATAATTCATGAAGAATTGCGTATCCTTCCCACATTAGTAATATGATGCACTTCAGCTCAGGGCCAGTGGAAATATAGGGCAGCTCCCTAGGGAGGGACAAAGCTTGCATGGATGTTCACTCCATGGGGGGGTGGGGGGGGAGATGGAGGAATATTAGTGACCCCAGCCTCCCCATCTGTGTCTCTCTGCTGGCATCAAAAGCTATGAGTCTGGTCTGTGAGTTTCCTTACATGAGGTATTCACCAGACCCATTTCTCTACCAGAATATTTCAGTTATTTTGTGTTGGATCTTTTATTACGGGGTGACATGTCTCCCTCAGACTGTTAAATAATACGTATGTGACTGATTGTGGTCTATCGCAAAAGCAAATCCCTCTATCTGCACGTGGGAGGTTGACACATAAAACATTTTACTTCTATATGACCTTTAGTGACATGATAAAAACACTTGGGTACTTCAAGCTTTAAATAAATCGGTCTTCCCACACAGAGTGTCCTCGTTGCTTCTCTCCGCGTCAGCCTTGGCACTCACACACGCATCATCACCACTTATCCCTGTCGAGAGATTCCGGGGAGGCTTTCGTCATAGGCATGTGTAACTTTTCCAACACATTGAAGTAAACGCTGTCATTAGTGTGTACAAATTGACTCTATGCAGAGCTGCTTTCCTCAATAAATCTATGTAAATCCCCGCTGCTGGTCCTGCAGTGTTGATAAATATTATATTGGCACAACTACATCTTCCCTTGTAAATACTGTTTGCACTAAACACATAAGAAAAAGTATTTCCATTGTGATCTAAATTTACATGATGCAGTTGAAACATCTGGCACTGGATATTCTTTGCTTCTCCGGGGGCAAACATGGAGTTTGGATTTCATATTTGAATCAATAAAAAGGACTGACTCACCAAACAGATGGGCACATTACACATCAGTGGGAAAAGGCCACCGTTTCAAGGACCTTGCATGATAATTGCTAGAGTTCTGTGCTTTAGTGAGCTGAGAAAATATTCGTAACACAGGGAAGCAGTAAACTTGAAACTAGCTGCATTTTATGTGTTACTCTGTCTAATTCATTACGCTTATTTTGACTTTATTTTATGGTAAACAGCTAAATAGTAACTAGGAAAGGTGCTAGATGCAAAGTATACACTTGAATAAATATATCAAACAAAATTAACTTTTGTTGTAGGCATATTGTACTTATCAGTAGAATTCCCACTTTAATTAAATTCCTCCATGATACATGTCACTGAGTATTCAACAATAAATTTTGTCAACCAGCTACCAGACTGCCATTCATAAAATTTGCCAGGTGGGTGGGGGCATCACTATACCAGAAACAGGATTTGAAGCAGCAATCCTCCAATCACAGGCATTAAGTCACACACCTACCCATGTAAACAGTACATCTGCAAATATATACCTTTTTATATGACCTGGTGTTTTAATCAAGTATTTGCAGTGCTATGAAATGTCAGGAGAGACTATTGTGTGCTGTGCTGTGCTGTGCTGTTCATGTTGTTGTACTCTGTTTGGCAATACGCTCTGATAGAAGAAAACACACTATTCCACTTATTACTGGTCACTCCCCCACACAGAATGATTTCTGAATGAACAGTATTGATTTTCTTTTTCTCTCTTTGAAGGATTACAAAGACGCTCCAGCAAGCAGAGGCGGATCAGACACCTACCCTAATGCCCTGCGAGGACATGCCAAGCCCTGCACTTGTCTGATAGGATCACACGGTAAATCAACAAGTCAAAACGGGGACATTTATGTCAGCATGGATCGATGGACATGGCACAGGGATGTGTAAATAGTGCAACTGATTGGACATTTGCTAAAACAAAATGAGAGAACTAAATAATTTTTATTTCATCCATGGGGAGCTCCTACAAAGAGCTTGCTGCATAAGAATAATGAGGGTGACATATATTTAAGAATTTAGTGATTAATTGTTGACACACCACAGCACACAGTGCACAACAACGAAATGTGTTCTTTGCATTTAACCCATATGTGACATTATGACATAGCAGGGGGCAGCTAACTCAGCGCCTGGGGAGTAGTGCTTGGTACCCTGCTCAGGGTACCTCAGTGGTGCCTTCAAACCCGCAATCTTTCAAATACAAGTGCGCTTCCCTAACCATTAAGCCGCCACTGCCCACAGCATATATACTATATCACAGCATGTTTAAATCTACCTGTACTGAATAAGGTGAACCTCTAAAGTGTTTCTACTCTAGTGTGTGTTCCTGTAGGACTATCATGCCCAGAGAATACAGGCATCTATAATAAGACACGTGTCATTCCTTCTGTTGTGTGGCAGCCTTCCTTTCCTGGCAGAAGTCACACCCAGGTCCGAAGAGAATGGATCCTACAGTGAGTGGAGGGCTCTCAACTGCAGCCATCGTAGCTATTGTGTGCAACGTTCTGGTTGCCGTTCTGATCGTCATCCTGTTTGTCATCCTGTGCAAAGCCTGCAGAGTGCCCTCCAGCCAGGAGAGGGTGCCAGTGTTAGCTTCGGGTCAGGTGCAGCAGGGCAATCAGCACAGGTACCTGCTAACACCCTGATGCCCTTTAGCAGCTGGGATCAAACAAAATTGTCGTGCTCATCTCTGGCGCTGCCATTATCAGGCCTTAATCATAAGCTACGCCTACAAAAAGGTACAAATTCGGAAACCACCTGCAAATGGTTGTGTGTGATTCAGGACAGTCACTATCTGTCTGTCAGGAAAGAAGAGGCCATTGACAGGTAATTGTGGGATTCTAAATGACAGCATTATGGCATAGCCCATAGTTACAGTATATGAATCATACATGCCCTACACATTTTTGAATATAATCTTTTCAGTATCTCAGAGTGGGCAGTTAGACATATACACACATTTTGGATCATTAAGGATGAGTTATCAGACAAGTGAATGTATTCCCAATTATTTATTTTGTTTCTTAGGCTAACATTCTATTATTAGCGCTAGTTAAAAAATAGACCTTAAACAGTAACAGCTGGACAAGACAAATGTTTAAAAGAGACTTAACTTTTTCGATCATATAGAAAGATATATCTGATGTATTTGCATGGTCAAAGGTTATTGAAATTGAACACCAGAAAAGTATACGTAGTAATACGTTTTTTTTTTATGATATGCACAACAAAAGGGTATGAATTATTCAGAGGAAATAGAGCAACATACAGTAATTTCTTTAGTGGTATAAACACGCAACCAATTTTGTCATAAAGATTTTTATACATAATAGTGAACTAAGTAAACTGATTAAGTTTACATTTTACATCCTAAGTAAGCTACTCTTTACCTTTCCATAGTACTAAGGATTCATGGTAACCTGTACAGGAACAGGGAGACACTGTGTTTTAATATAAATATTACAGGACAAAATTATTGATTTAACAAGCTTAACTTTGACTGAAAGGACATAACCAGTAAGTGGCTACTGTTGATGGCGAGATTATAAACACTGAAGATATACAAGGTGCATATATTTTACTTTCCATAAACTTAATACAACTGGAAAAGAAATATTTTATGGTGGTAAAGTGAAAAAAAACAGAAGGCACTTCTCTATTCAATATGCTTGTGGTGGTTTTCATTGGGTAAGTGTGACATTGTGTGATGACGATGAAAATCTGGGTGCATTTTCCTGACATCTCTGAACCACAAACCCCTACTGCTTCTGTATCTCAGAGCTCTGAATGTTGCTTTTCATTATTATGAATGATTATCAAATTATTAGAAAGACAAAATGAAGTCCTTTCACTATACTGTCCAGTTATAATAAAATGTCTTCCCCACATTAATATGGTGTTATCTGTAATGTGTCTATGGTAGAAAAAAATGTATTCGAACACAATACATGCTGTGACCTAAATAAAAACCACTGTATTTTATTATTTCAATTAATGTACTTTAAAGATTTTGCATTTCTTTTTTAAATAACCTGAATTAAATACTCCCCTTTTTTCTATTCTCATTGTAAAGTGGGCAGGTCTTCTTATTTTTAATATACTGTTAAACTGCATTGACATATTTTTTATTTGTTCATTTTATAATTAACAAATAAAACACTGAACTCCCCTCTTTGTATGTTTCTGCAGCCTTCAGTTACACAGAACCTTTAACTAGACAAATGCTCAGTGGATGCAGCTTTTGCCTTTGTACCTCTCAGCTGTTATCTGGCTCCCTTAGTAGATTCAGTAACTTCTCCATTTTGGCAACCTCCACTTCTGGGCCCTTAGGCAGCTCCTGCCCTTTTTTCTCCTAGGGACAGAAAAAAAAGCAGTCGCTTTACCAGTACATTATATATGCCCACAGATACAGCCTCCCTCTCTTTCCCAAATGCATGAACACTCAAACTAATCAAAGACAGACAAACAATTCTTAGTATTTATGCTACTTATAAACATTTTTTCCCCCTAATAGATATTTTTTCCCAGGGCATCATTTATACCTTCTGGTAGTTTTGGAACAGTCAAGTAATATCCCCAAAAGGGTCTACAGTCCACAGTGTTCCGTTCTTTTATATGGACTCCGGCCTAAGAACAAGGTCTCATTAAGATCTCATTAAGAGTTTAATTGCTGGATGGTCATCGTTCATGAAATCTGGGATTTAGTATGGTGATGACTTGCTTAGCGGACCACTTTTGAAGAGGTAGGATCTTAGCTGCTACAAAATCTAAGCCCATAAATCGAATGGTGCACTTACAAATAAATCTGTCTCTATTAACTCAGTCTTCAGTTAGTGTTATTCAGATAGTATCACATTATTGGCAATGTGAAAACCCATGGATACTAACAACACATTTACATTAACATTATATAACAAATTATTAATAAAATGCCAGTAACTAATTTACATATGAAACCATTTATTCTAATAAACATCTCTTGAGGCCTGTTGTGAAACTGAGCCATTCATTAGTGCGAGGTCTGTGCAGCCGTTTCATCTTTTTTGTGCATCTGGAGGAAAATAACGCAACATGATAAAGGTAAGAAGGTGAAGAAGGGTGAAAGAATAATCAACCTTACAACTAAGTAACTCAGTATTATGTACTTCTTTTCTGTATTTATCATTATCATTTGATAGAGGAACAATACTGGTTTTGCTTGTAAGAGCTGATAAAATTTACTTTGTAAATTATTTTTGAAAATTGAGTTATTTGTGACAACAACGAAACAGTATTCCAAATAAATATTTTAGCAATACAGGTTAAATTTAGAACACGCATTAAAATACATCAAAAACACAGACATACTTAAAAGCGCAATTAAATAAAATACTAATTTATCATATACATCTAAGAAAGAACAATGTCAAAACTCAAAATAATGCAATTTAAAGAAGCAAAAGGTAATTCTGGAACATTTGAAAACAGGTAAAATATGCAGAAATGTTCTTGAATTGCTTGCTCAAGGTTATAGAAAGTAGACAGACTGTCTCTTTGTATTTCAAAGACTGCAGTAGTGTCTGCAATGCAGATCTCAGAGCCCTCTTATCAAGGTGACATTCCACTGCTGATGACGGCTTCGGTGCCTAGAGAGGGACTGTGGTGTGACATGCAAAGTGATGAGGATCTAAAAAAAACATATTTAAAATATCATGGATTACAGGGCTTACTGGTGATCTAGTTATTTACTAAGGGGATAATAAAATCTGCCATTTACTTTCAAGCCATTGATTTGCATTTTAGACAAGGGCTGTTTATATTGTGTTTAAACTAACAAAACCACAAACATTTCACCTAAAAATTAAGGGAGAAAGAGAACTACATAATGGAGCCCATTCCTTTGGAATACACTTTTAACATTATTATTTGACTATTTTATTTAATATACTCGTTTTTAGATCTGATATTTTAAGCCTAGCCCCCGAGTATTTTACCCCCGACCACAGTCGTCCCTCAAAAAAAAAAAAAGTTAAACCCTGAGTAAACTTGACTTAGCCCCTGATTTTTTTCAATAGCTAGAAAAACCCCTGCAGTATATACATATAAATGTATTTCAGTAATCTACTTTTTGAAAAGAAAAAAAAAAACTACACAAATTATACTTGTATACAAAAACTTGTAATTAGTATACAGCCCACTATTTAACACATAGAGTAAGTCTTCACTAGTTTTCACTAATCAACTAATCATTTGGGTATCATGTCTACCACTATGACTTGCTCTGGGCCTTTTTGTTTTTATAATTACTCTCAATATACAGTATGTTATATACATTTTACAGACAAGCTGTTTACATGAAAAACACAGAGAAATATATCCACATTCTGTGTGACCAGCCTAGTTAAAAATAACTAAAACATTTGGTACCTATTTAGATACTGAATGATATTTTAAACTAAAATGCTTTCTACTAAAATTTATTTAGGTACACAGTTTGCAGATTTCCCTTCTCAAACACATCTTTATCAAGGAAATACTAGGTTTAGTAGGTGTGTCTGAGCAGGGAAATCTGCAAACTATACTGCAAACTGGCTCTCCAGGACTAGAGTTGGGCAACCCATTTTTAGACAAAAACCCATCCATCCATTTCCCATATTCACATATCCAATGCAGTGTCACAGCAAGCCTGAAGGCAATCACAGCAATTTTGGGACTCAGGGTAGACACTGGATGGAATGGACAGAGTAATGATTTAGATCCATTTCATTAAACAAAGCAACTGGGAACTCTGTTACAGTTACACTGGATTTTGCATATCATGTCACATTTTTACAGAGATTCAAAAAGGCCTTCTAGACTTCATAGCGTGCCCCTGTTCATTACCAGCTGCTTTCCACTACTGTTGCATGTCATGCTGACTAATGGCTACAGCCCTACTACTGGATCTCTCACTGATGAATGCACAGCAGCATTTTGACAGTCTCTGGGTGATGCATTGCTTAGTGACATGGGGGAGAAGAAGCACATGCTTCATTTTTGCAGTTTCAAATAGCTTGTGGTGGTAGCAGAATTCATTATTATGATTTGTAATTATCATTATTGAAAAGGAATTCTGTAATATTTGCATTATTAAGATAAACAGATGGACATTTACAGATGGAAAATGAGCCATTTAAAAAGCTACCTGGACTTAGATACCTTTTCTCTTCTTAAACCTAGTTAGGACAAAAATAATACAGCTCGCTTTGGTGTTCTCTGCTGTGCTTTAGGGGAAGCATCTGTATAGTGTTGTTTTGAGAAAGCCTCTGGAAACTAACATTCCACAAAGTGAAGCCGCATCAGGCAGTCCTTAGTGAGTGACATACAGACTTAATCTTCACGATTGTTCTTTTCAAGTTGTCAACCTTTTTGCCTTGAAGTCCACTGCCAGCAGTTAATTTCCCCTGCTGGAGGAACTGCTGTCCCATATATCATTTACCACTGCAGTATAATAACTATATTTGTCCTATCTTGATATGAAATCCCACAACAAATACACATAAGGATTGCATCCACTCAGACTCGACAACTTGATCTTATACGCCAACTGTACTGTGGCAGGCGCAGACACAGTATCATACTGTCGGCTCAGGTGCCATCGCTGAAAAGAACAGCATGAGAGTCTAGCTTAAAGCCCTGGGATCACAGGCTCAGCTCCACTAGCCCACACTGCTGCCCACACGCTACACTTCAGGTCGTTCACTTCAGTTCAGCAGAATGAATTTGTTTGAAACCCTCATGAGAAGAATCAGTTGCATAGAAACTACGGGACACATTTTTTGAGACTCACTTAGAGAATTCAATATAAACAATGGAATCACTGACCTCTGTCATTTTGCTGATGATAAAATGACTAATTTTCTTACTCCACATGCATACTGGTTACTGGTTTGCAAATACAGTAACCATACTTGTTCCTGTAGTACCACTTTAAGGAGTATTAACAAAGACTATCCAGGACATGCTAATTGCCTGAAACTAATCCAATGGACACAATGTGATAATGAGTTGTGGGCTTTGAGAATTCAGCTGCTGACGGCTTAACTAACTCTAATTATTCTTGGCCGTGCTTGAGGTTTAGGCTTTAGAAGCAGCAGCAGAGATTCTAGGCTGACCCCCCCCACCCCAAAAAAGTACCCAAAATATCTGTGTAAACAGGTACTGAGCAAACACAAGATCCCAAAGCAAGCCAAACTGACAAACCTCAGCGCAAAGAAACAGCATAATGTTTTTCCCTGGCATTAGCAGTTAAGGCTGCTGTGTACTAATGGGAATGTAATAACTTTCCCAGTCAAATACTTAGGGAGAAATCTACCCAACAAAGTCTGGGCTAAAGATTATCATACATTTATATCGAGCAACCCCAGAGCAGAGCATCCTACACACATTTTAGCATTTTCTTGACAGCAATAGCTGAATTGTAATACAAAACTGTATTAGGGAATGAAAAACATACAGCTTCATGAAAAATGTAAGACTGAATTGTGACAAACATATTACCCATGGGCATTGTTTTCAGTCTAATACAGAACCTAAAACAATAAGGTATTCTGTAAACATGTCACTTAATATTTGGAAATTTCTTGCTATCAATTAATCTGCAGCAAACAAGTTATATATTTAATTTTATATAACATATTGCAACTGGCCTAAGGCAAGAACCAACCCTGGATGGAATACCAGCCCATTGCATGGTGCACACTCATTCACACATACAGTACAGTTAATTTACTCCAATTCACTTAAGTTGCATGTTTCTGGACTGTGGGGGGAAAGCAGAGGATCCAGTGTAGACCCACGCAGACACGGGAAGAACATGCAAACTCCAAACACACAAGGCAGCAGTATGTGGCAACAGCACTACGTACTGCACCACTGCGCCGCCCTCGGTACCAGGTCTGCACGATGTGCGATGTTAATATTCACAGTGCATGTTATGCACATGAAATTGTCACATCACATAGACCACAATAGTCAGCTGGGTTGAGGCCATCAAAAAAGTAGACTAAAACATTTTTACTCTGTCACAGACAACAAAACTGAGCAAGCTCTGCAATTTTTCTGATGGCTATTGTTAATCTTGGGTGAATTTTCAATGGCTTATTTATTTTATAAATTTTGCAATGTGAACTTTTTCTAGTATTGTTCAGCTCAACTCAATACACACAATATGTTCCCAAAAAAATCAGTATTTTATATACAATATCATGTATTATGGAAGATGATTAAGCTAACCAATGGAGCTAGCCTTCATCTGAGATAAAGGAATTGTGAAAAATAAATTAAGCAAAAAGATTTAAAGTGAAGTAATGACAAAGACAGGCTGGGCTACTTAAAGACACTGAAGGACACAGAGCATATAGTTATTCTATGACTAATCTTGCATTATTGGGTGAGTCCTTCAGCTCTTTAAAATGATTCTGAATGGCTGCATTTTCTTTTACTTTTAAAAGAGAAGGCAAATCCTAACCTATGCTTTTAAAAACATAGAGTAAATGAGTTTAATTGAGTAATCAGGATAGCTCCAATTCGTACGCCTGGTTCAGACTAAGGCCATCGATTTGGAGCCAGCACTGCTGGGGACCTTCTTGACTTGCTCATTCATCTATCTAGTTAACTGGACCAAAGCTAGTGGGGAACCCAGAAGTCATAAAGTTAAAGTGAAAATAATGCAATTCCGGAACACTACGGTAACTCACTAAAACTACAAAACTACACAAGAGTGCTTTAGGTATTAAGTATTTTTGTACTTATATACATAATATTCAGTTGGTTTGTCACACTGTGTATAAAGGCTATGCTGTAGCTTTAATATTTAAAATAGATTCATTCATAATGAGAATATAATGAACATGATTATAATATAACATATATATAACCTATGACTGTTTCTGTTGAAAGCACACCATAATGTTTTATGCAAATAATATTTAAATAATTTAATATTTTTTCAATTTTTATATAATTTTACATACTTTAATTCAATTGACATAAATTCAGATATTTTGAATCCAATTTCAGGCTTAATGGACCAAGTCTGAGCAAGGGGTGATGGGCATTTGCACATGGCCGCTTTTGTATTCTTTGCAGAAAGATGGCACTACCCGCAGGGTGTATGATTGAGTGCTTGCATCATTTCCTGAGCTAGGAAAGTATTTTTTGACACGGTAGAGCTTTTCTTGCCACAAGTGCTGTAAGATCTGGTCGGTCAGCCTCTGCGTGGGTTAAGTGCCTCTCTGGCCTCCCTCCAGAGTGCTCTTACCTTGGGCTTTTTGCGCAGGTTAGGAGACAGCTTCAGGCTGGTCACAAAGCCATGGTCGTCCCCCACGATGATGATGGGGTACACAGGGTTGAACTCAATGTGTGTGAGCTTGGTTTTCTTTGCAGCCACGAGCTGCTGGCAGATTGCCTCATATTTGTTGACAGTCAAATCAAAAACATGCACCTGGTGGAGACGAGAAGAAGAGAGACATGAAGATTTTTCCTACCTTCTTTGAATAAAAATAAAACTACTCTGTGCATTCTATATTCTGTACATGAAGCTCAACAAACATTATAAAGAATTCTTAAACATGAAGCCATGCCTACACTGGTATGAACAAAAAATATTCTTAATATCTGAAAATCAAAGACATGCAAACCCCTTTTTAATATATAATAAAATATGAGTGTTCTTCATCCTCTTAGTCCCAGTTTTAACATAGCATAAAGAATAAGGATTAGTACTACAGAAATGACAGTTTTGCCAGGAGGAGTAGGACACAGTGCATAGTTCCAGATTTTTAATACAGAATGGTGCATGGAGAGTAGTGCACATTGCATACTCTCGGTTTCTAAATACAGAATATAGTATGGAGGAGTAGGACATAGTGCATAGTTCCAGATTTTTAATACAGAATGGTGCATGGAGAGTAGTGCACATTGCATACTCTCGGCTTCTAAATACAGAACAGAGTATGAGGGAGGGAGCAGCACAAACTGTGTGGCTTCCTGAATCACTAAAAGTGGGCAATCACATCTAGTGGTTTTGTTTTATTATTCTCTTGGTCAGAAAGCTTTATCCACATTTCATCCATTTACTGAGCCATTCTGCAATCTGCATGTGTTTGAGTGTATTTGTATGCATGTGTGTATGTCTGTGCATGCGATGGCATGTGCTTACATGTCTGTATGGATGCTTCCATAGCTGGCTATAAGGAAACGTGTATGCATGCATGTTTGTGTGTGCATGTAGGTGCGTGTATATGTAGGCATGTGTATATATTGTATGTCTGTTGTATGAGCACTGTATCAGTAGCCGTGGGGTGGGAGAGGACGCTCGACCATCTGGCCATGCGGACTGCCTGTTGTCTGTTTTCCTGAAACAGCCAAACCCTCACTGGCTCTTTGACAGAAACACAGAATGAAACATAGATCAGAAAGTCCATGTAAGCCTTACATGAAGCTTTAAAAAATCACCGGTTTCTGCTAGGTGAACGTATAATATGCATAACGCATAAATCAAGTATCTTAACTCTGTATACTATTAAGAAAAATATGGTACTGAAAGTACATTTACACTCAGAAAACACTTCACATTTACACTCATACAGCTGGTAAACACAAATCCCAATAATGCAACTCTCACATAAACCACATTTTTACCTGTAAATTTTATATTCTCTTGAGACTGTTATGACAAGCTTTTTGTCCCCTTTCTATAACGCGAGACTTCTCGAGAAAACACTGCATTATGAAAGCACTGACCAAGCTCCTGCAGAGAAACTGGCTCAGCTCTGGCTGAAAGCAGACATGGTGAGGAGGGTGTCAAGTACAGGCCACTGAGAAGGAGGCAGAGGTCACTTCCATCCCCATGTTGAAAGCCCCCATTTATCCTGGCAGTCAGCGATGGCCTTCCGTACCAGCCAGTAATTAAGCGCTTTGGTTTTTGCAACCATTTTCAACGTTAGAGCAATGTGACGCTCATGGTTCAGGAATCAAGGAGGACAAGCTTGTTGCTTGTAGCAGAGCGCATAATTCAAGTGGCAGAAAAACTTCTATCTACTCGTAATACTGCATATTGGCTCAGCAGGTATCACTTTTGTCTCATATCTCCAGGGTCACAGGTTAAAATCCTCCATTCCTCTCTTCCTGTTATTATATACATAGTTCTGGTATTCTGGCAATTCTGCTGTCTGTCCAGCTTCCTAAGCCCTTGGTAAATGTGTGTGAGTGAACTGCTACAGTATACCCTGTGATACCTGTGAACCTGCCCAGGGGAAAGCTGCCAACGTCAGTGCCTCCACGGAAACCACGCCTGCCTAGCGATTCCGTTCTGCAGGTCCCGCCCATTCAGGGACGCCCGGTTCAGCCCACACTGACTCCTATTAGCGGCTCCACCTCTTCTCACCTTTTAAGGCAGATTTATACTTATGCAGTGAGCCTATGCTGTGGCCAACACCACTGCAAGCATTTATACTTGTGTGCTGGTGTGTCTGTGTCGCTCAGCAATTACACCGTCAAAATGCCAGGTGATACATAGTTTTGGGTGCTGCGTTTATTGTCTTCCCACCCTGTGACACATTCAATTGAATCATGCAACTGAAACAGGAAAAATCTCAAAGTATCTATTTATCGAGTGATGGTTACATTTGTGCTACTCCAAACTTCCCATTGACATATTTGTAAAAATGTGGAGCCGCTACAAAGTCACTTCTATGTATTTTCCCTTCTAAAGTTAATGTCTATACTACTTTTCCCTTTTTTAGTCTTATAAAGTATGAATAAACTTAATGGATGTAAGTGAAAGTCAGTTTTCAAATGTTTTTACCCAAATGCTTTGAGTTTTGGTTGTGACATATAACTCCTACTACACCTATTTATTTATTGCACATTACACTTATATGCCAAATAGTTTTTTCCCACTAACTAGGTGGTTAATTCTATTTCTTTGTGCATGTCTTAATGTTTCATCCATGTTTTAAAATATGTCTTGATGTCTTTGTATCCATGTCATAAAACATCATTTGTATTATTTATATTTTGCATATGTCTAAATATTTATATTGTATTTATTCTTCTTTTGCACTACGACTAATATATTCCGTGAAACATTCAGATCTCTAACAAATATACAAAAGGTAGTATTTTTTCCTGTGGGTAGATTGTACTAAATCATGTATTCCCACAATATTCTAAACTGAGCTCACAAAATCCCTAAAATGTCCACATGATTTACTTCTTTAATGCTCTCAATTTGTTATTTAGAGCTTGCAAATAATCTTTTAATTCGATTAAATTCAATCTTTTGGTTATTTGTGTTCTTACATAAAGAAAATGTGAGCGCAAAGCCAGAAGCTGCAGTGATGGCCGAGAATATTATGGCTTTTACGGTAGTAAATTATTAGCTCAGATCTTTGTAATAATGCATAATGTCTCCCAGTCCAATGTGGTCTTATTCTGCTAGACCTGTCACTTGTCCAAAGTTTCAAACAATTCCATAGCGGAAATTGAGCGTTAGGGTCATCTAATTCTGAGCATAGTAATGAGCAAAATATGCATCATCTTTCAACCCATATCTTCACAACAATCCAAATTTTTTCTCCTCTACTGTTTTGCCAATCCCATCTTGTTCTCCATCAGTCACACAGACAGATATACAGGTAAGAGCAAGTTTTGGGGTCACGGCACAGGGTTGCCCAGCATACAGCAATTGGGGTTAAGAGTATTGCTCAAGGGTCCAATGGAGGCATCACTTTACCTCCCATGGGATTTGAACCAGCAACCTTACGATCATGGGCAGAGAGTCATAACACACAAAACCACACAATGGCCTTAACGCAGGGGTCGGGAACCTTTTTGGCTGAGAGAGCCATGACCGCCACATATTTTAAAATGTAATTCCGTGAGAGCCATACAATATGTTTAAAACTAAATACAAGTAAACAGTTCTTGCCGACAGAGCCATGTCTTTTATTCGTTTGATTATCTTGTCTTTATCCGTAAAGTCGTCAAAAAGTTCATTGGCAACATCAAGCATGAATGTTTTGGCATACTCCCCATCTGTGAATGGCTTTCCGTTTCTCACAATTGCTAAAGCACCAGCACAGCTAGCCGAATTCCAGTCACCTTGTTGGGTCCAAACACGGAGTTGCTGCTGACTAGCTTGCACTCTGCACAGTAGCTCTTGACATGCTTTCTTCCTGCTGTCCCCCGCAGGATATTTCAATGCAAATGTAGTATGGCGCGCGTCGAAGTGCCGCTTTATATTTGACCGTTTTATCGATGCAATTTTATCATTGCATATTAGACACACTGCGGAACCTGCTCTCTCCACAAAGGCGAATTCCTCTGTCCATTCCTGCTGAAAAGTACGATACTCCTCATCTTTTTCTCTTTTAGCCATCTTCTTCGATAAAAGGGTTTCTGAAATTAGTTAGCTGACTACTTGATTAAAAGGAGGGAAGTTTACTTCCTGACCTCACAACGACCAGTGTACGCATTATCCAATAAAAATTTGGTGTTGTCCTGGAGGACAGCTGTGATTGGCTCCAGCCACCCGCAACCATGAACATGAGCGGTAGGAAATGAAGGGATTGAAATACATGAGAATGTTTCATATTTTTAACTTTATTATTTTTTTTTATTAAAGATTTGTCTGCGAGCCAGATGCAGCCATCAAAAGAGCCACATCTGGCTCACGAGCCATAGGTTCCCGACCCCTGCCTTAACGGATCACAGTCAACGCGCAAATGACAGAAAACTGCATTAATAGATTTATGATCAGCAAGTAGCCTAGGGGAAAGCTGATGTCCTGGTGCTTAGGCAGGATTTGTTTTAGGGATACACCCAGTCTGTTCATATAATTTAGCTTCACCTGCCCACTGCTATTAACAAGAACTAAGAGAAGCTTGACTGCAAATGACAGGCAGAGCCAGACAGAGAGGACACAACTGCCAGGTTTTGTATTGTGGATGCCAGGAAATGTGTGCTTGAACTGATTTTAATTAGGGACTTCAGTAAGACACAAGGCAAGATGCAGCTTTTAAACTGATGTGGCTGCCAAAAGTCTGGCTTGTTGTGTGAGATGGGACAGAGGAGTTATGGTGCAGTACATTTTACATGAGAGATCAAGTCAGGGAAACAGCAATATTATCTATTTGGGAACAATATAAACAATATAACAATATAAACGATGGTGCAAAACAATCAAAGGGGCAGTTCATGCCAAAACTGAAAAAGATACATTTTAGAGGGACTTTAGGGCTATCTTTGGTTGCCCCCTGGTACAGAGAGGTTTTAAATTATTTTTAAATTGTTTGCTTTGTCTCTTTTTAACTTGTAGCCCTTTGAGATCCTGTGATATAAAGGGCATTATAAATAAAATGTATTATTATTATTATTATTATTATTATTATTTTTATTTATCTATCCATCTTGGAGGTATCGGCCATAGAAATGTCAGGCTTCTCTTCAATGAAACAGCACTGAACGGCATTCTTTCTGTGGTGATTAATTCGCCAAAAATATATTCGAAATTCAACAGCAATTTTACCCGAAATCATGACCCGGTTACTGAAGATAATCTGCAGATTTTGTAGTGAACAGTTTTAACATAGAAACTATTTTCTTCTACTGAACTCCACGCGCCAATCCTATCACCACGCAGAGCCACGCACCAGGGTGCTTGCATCTTCTGCGCAGTCATATGAATGGTGTGTAGAGTTCGGTAGAAGAAAGCAGTTATTACATTAAATTGCTCACTAAACTGCCCAATATGAATGGTATAAAATTTTAGATTTCAAAATAACCCGGTAGACTGACTGTAGGTTAAACGTAACAAAAAATCAAATCCGCTCATCCATCCAAACGCTCATCCAGTACAGACATGCAGGTGAAACTGGAACTTGTACCTGGGGCCTATACCAGGCAACACAGGATAGGGGGTACATCTTGGATGGAATGTAAGTCAAATCCAGCTCATCAAATTATTTACCAGAACAACTAAATACTACCCTAGTAACCAACTGGTATAGTATATGTTAAGATATTCTCCTGGAATCGATGGCCTCAGGAGACAGAAGTAATACATAATGCAAAATGATAATTCCAAATTAGTGTAAATAAATATTCATATTCAGTTCAACTGAAAGGTATTTTTATTCTTGCATTCATATACATATCATGAATACGTATATGTCTTATATACTCCCTCACCATGTTTGAAACCTTATTTTACCTATTGCTAAGAGATACAAAATGTATCTGCATGTCATTTAATATTTGAAATACATTTAATTAGAAAATCAGACTAAGGCCCTGTCAGGGTCTGTGTACCTTGCCATCGATGGTGACAGCGGCGAACACAGTGGATGAATACGGGGACCAAACCACATCCCCCACAGCACAGTTCAGGTCAAAGGTGAACATGGGGCTCCTGTGAGACAAGAAACAGCATCAGCACCATATCTGCTGTCCAACTGCTCTCAAGATTTAAAGTCATTTTTCATACTAATACAGTCTGATGCTGAATGCACAATTTACACTACTGGAAAAACACTTTCTGATTGTTGGACTTTCTGTGTTTTTCAACAGCCGCACTATACACTCTCAGAAAAAAGGGTACAAATTTGTACCTTTGCTTGTCACTGGGGCTGTACCCTCAAGGGTCTGCCA